>JAMJFZ010002739.1:787500-867500 GCA_026225945.1 Cricetomys ansorgei
CCATGGTCTCTGCGTCAGCTCCTGCCTCCAGGCTCCTGCCTTGTTTGAGTTCCTATTCTGACTTCCTGCGGTGATATGTAAGGGTTAGCTAGACAAACCCTTTCTTCCACAACTTGCTTTTGGTCATGGTGTTTTGTCACAACAACAGAACTTCTAACGAAGACTCGGTCCTTGAATTTTCTAGTTCGTTTTCAGCTAATTATTTCTGTTCTTCACATTTTAATTGAAGAAATGACATGACCCAAATACTGAACAGAAGACACAAAGGGGTGGCTATTTAAACTGTGCCTTCCAATCACCCGGGAGCCGCCATGGACAATCTCGAGCAATAGTTTGAAATAAAAAAGGGAATGATCTTGAAACTTCTTGTGGTGTCAGCTAGGCTGGCTCTGGATCATATGCCTACCTTGAGACAGTCCAGGTGTCTTCAGCACCAAAAGTCAATGGAAAAGTAACGGAGGTTAAAATAAGCCGAATCTGGATGGGGGAACGAAGGTTAGCCATAGTGAATATTTTAAAGTCATTGGGTTTCCTTAATATTATTAACAGTATCATTTTATAGGTGAAACTGAAATAAAGCTGAAATAAACTGGTAAAACTGTTTTACCAGCATAGCTTTGGGATCCAAATGCAGAAGCCCATATCCAATGCACATCAGTGTTTTCACATGAAAACATTGAACCAAGATTTATTTAGTTAAACCAAGAAGAAGAAAAAAAAAAACACTTGAACCTGTGTAAACGAATTGTAAATATGCGTATTCTAAAGTCTAGTTGTTTAGAGATAAGGCAGTAATGGGCTAGGACTTCAGCAGGCAAAGACATTAAACTTGAGGGATGCTCTGCTTCACCTGTCTGGGGCCCATGGACCTTACTGGAAACAAGAGAGCCAGAGAAGGCATACTGTCCGGTGACTTCTATTCAGAGTTCCACTGATGTTTTCTCCATGTCTCTGATGGTTTTCTGTGTCTCTAAGTACAGTCATCAGAAAGTTGACATTTTCCAAGCAACTCTTCCAAATGACCAGACTGGCCAGACCTTAAGTAAGGCTGGACTCTACTCCTGAGTACATACACCTTGGGTAGATGAAGATATTTGCTGCAGACCTCTTCTGAACAGCATAGGTCTCTACCATGAAGGAACGAGAGTACGGGAGAGACAGAGATACCAACGAGATAAGATGCGGGAGACTCCCTAGTAGTGCACGACTCAGTCATCTGTCACCATTAATAACAGACTATTTCAATGAGGTGGTGATACGTGAATCTTCTTCAGATCAGCTCTCCTAAGCTCCGGGCCATTATACCCAAATGTCTACTCAAAAATTGTTCCCACCCCAGGGCCAAAGCTGACCCTGACATAAGACATCTCCCTCCATTTTGTACTTTCTGCACTATTTCTGTCTTCTTAAAATCTTCACCCCAGATCTACCTCAATACTCTCATCAAGCGAGAGTCTTAGTGTTTATTAGAGAAGGAGGGTAAATGTGTAACCTTCTCGGCTCCTTAAACTGCCGATCGGTGGCAGATGCGTTCCTGTTAGTTACCAGTGCAAGAAGGGACAAATCTGTGTGGCTGATGCTCCTTACACCGACTGCCAGGTCCTGGGACTGTGTCTGGGGCCCTGTGTGCTCTCGACGGTCAGGCTGTGCATCATTGTGTCGCCTAATCTTAGCAATAACACTATGAGAATAACCGTGATGGGGATATGGCCCTCTGGGTCACAACTCAGAATTCATTCCTCCACCACGGGGCACGGATTAAAGCTAACTCCTTGAAACAAGCAAGTTCCTTGGAAGCATTGTGACTCCAGGCAGGTGAGAAAGGCCTCCCTACAATTCATGGGACTGAGATTTGAAATAATTCCTTCCTATTGTATTAGTAGACAGTGCCCTAGAGTTCCTCTCTTCTGAGACCAGAGACTCCTAGATGCTGGCTGGGACCATGTCGAAGCCCTGTCTGTTGTCCACGAAGAGCCTCCTCGCCTCTGCTCAGAAAACATACATTGAGTCTCTAGACACTAAGCTTCCTGTGCACGGATTATCCCGTTATTTCACTTCCCTTATAAAATCAAAAGACTTTTATTGAGTTAAGGGTCTTGGATGTCAGTCCAACATTTCCAGTAATTACATTTCAATGTCTGCCTTTTATTAAACAGCGTGTTAGAGTTGATTTTGATAAACAGTTCAACTCATTTGTAGAGAATGTGTGCTGGTTGCTTGAGTTTTTAATAATCAATTTTTGAAAGAGGAGCTGAAAGCTAAAAATAATAGCATAGGATTGGGGTCCAGCCAGAGCGCGAACATGCACTCACTCTCCAGATGTGTGGCCACTGATCTGGGAGGAGAATGAGGGGCCCTGCACTGACCTGCAGGGGAACCGGTGCTCTCCGGTGGATCCTGCAACTCTCTAACGTGTGGCACATGTGTGGAAGGGAACAAGCCACAACAAAAGCACGGTGGCTACAGAGGCAGCATCTGGGGTGGACCTGGGATGAGGGTGTCTCTTACACGGTACTGGAATCAATTTTAGGCGGCTGCCCCTTGCTTCCAGTGCCTGCGCACCTGTTTCGTATTTCACATCTCATAGTAATCTCAGAAGCTTAGGAAACACAAAGAAGTTCAGGCGTGGTAGGGCTATAGGCTGTGTTGTTTTGTTTTTCATTTTAAGTGAAGTCTAAATGCACAGGAAATGGATGTTAGAAGAGAGTCATAAAAGGCATGACTGTTTAACATATTTACAGTCTCCATAGACATTTCTGCTCCGGAGGAGTTCTCTGGGACTAAACAGTGTTATAGAGAGACTGCCAAAGTCTATTAACAAGGGCCTTTTGTCTGACTCTCCAGTCTAGACTACTGGGGACTCTTGAAAGCAGTGCACCTGCCTTTACATCAGAAACCAAGCATCAGCTGAGGGGAAGCACAGACAATGCCTCCACTAGTGACTACACCTTTAACTACTTCCTGCTTTCTGGAGCTCACACTTCCCATTTCTCTGACATAATTCATTGCATTTTGGGGTTTACATTTCATTTTAATTGTGCTACCTTCACTTCCAATTTGACTTCCCAGTTTATCCAACTTTTCGGTATGGAGACATGACTGCCATCTACGGAGTTCACACCTATACAACTCAATTACAAAACACAAACAATAAAACACACCAAAAAAAAAAAAAAAAACCAAACTCATGATATTTTAAGTAAATTTACAGTGTTTTGTTGACCACAATCATAGCCATCTTGGGATTCGTGTGTCCCGCTCTGATTATTCACACTGGCACCCCTAGGCAAATGATCCCAACTCCCCAGGCCTAGACCTTCTGCGGCCTCTTCGGGGACAGCCATTACCAGTTTTGTACAGGAAAGGTCTGGACACAGCTCCAACAACCACAGCTTCATTCTGATCATGTAGCACCAGATGCTTGGAGGCACAAAGGGACAAATAAACAATGGAAAATACATCAAGGGAAGAATCTGAAACAGGTTGTAGAAGGAGTAAAAGTGAATCAAGAGTTCCAGAGCCATTCAATGTTTCCCGAACTTAACTAGTACTCGGAGACTGACAGGACCCGTCAATATGCACAATTTTCACCAGTATTTTTTTAATGTTGAACAACCTACTTTCTATTAAATAACATGGAGTCTCTCCAGAATATATACATTTCTTTTCTCTGAAGAAAAAAATAAGAGTGAGCAATTTTATCTAAAAACTAAGTAAGAATAGCATCTCCAGAAGTATGTGTTCCATGTAACCTGCTCCACAAAGTCAACTGGGGAAGAAAAGACGCAGAAGAAATGCAGAGGTTAAAGGGCAACCTGTCGGGGTGTCGCCCACTTCTGGAATTGCCGCCGTTTTCCTTTGAAGCGAGGGAACATGGACGTAAGAGTTCAGTGCCACTCACAGTGACAAAGAAACACACGTAAGAAATTCTTCTTCCAAATCTACAACTGAGATGTCACAGAATGGGTCAGTTCCTGCCAAGTGATTTGAGATGGGTATTTTTAGAACTAATACTCAGTAAGTGCTTGATTCATTACTTAGCAACCTGCTCTGTGAGGTAAAATTAAGGTAACTTTAGCCAAGCAGTGCTGGTGCAGGCCTTTAATCCCAGCACTCTGTAGGCAGGTAGATCTCAATAATTTCAAGGGCAGCCTGGGCTACAGAGTGAGTTCCAGGACAGCCAGAGTTACAACAGGAAACCCTGTCTCAAAAAAACGAATATAAGAAAAAATAAAATAAACATTAAGGCAGCCTTAATACAAGGGTTTCCAGAGAAATAAGATGCAAGTAATCTCAGCAGACTATTGCAAGAAAAAGCCATGTCCTCTGGATGAACTACCTACAGAGTCAGACTTCAGAAACCAAATGCAAGAGCCAATAACCAATAGCATTATACAGCTTAATAAAGAACTATGCTCTTGGGTACCATGAACATCATCTTAAGAAATCCTTTCTCAAATACCTACTGTGTGCCAAGTATTTGATCACCTTCTGAGACTCAGACATTGATCAAAAGAATCCCTAATTTTAAGATCCCACTTTCCAGAAATGAGATTGTCTGTCCCCGGTGTACAGCTGACTTCATGGGAGCAGACGTGAACTGTGAAGCAGCCAAATAAGAAGATGGGCTTCACTCTAATGCAGGCAGATACATGGAGGCTTTCTGGATCTGAGACTACACAAGTCCGCCCTTGCATAATGACCAGGGCTACAGAAGGAGCGTGCACAAGTGTGTGTGAGCAAAGGAAACAAACTGAGAACTCAAGTGAGATAGCGCTGTTTACATCTGGAAAGCCATGAGAGGTCTGCTCCAGGGGATCCCAAATGGGAAATCTGGGATCTGAACTAGACCAGGAAAAAGAAATCAAAGTTATAACAATCCTGGCTCATCAAAAGCAAAATGGATCTCATGTAGATAACGTTAATTCCCATCTTATATCTTTGGGTTTAAGCCAGCCCGGACTCCATCTGCTACCATCTAGACTCTGTCTGAGGTATCCAAGATACCATGCTGGCAGGCAGTACGCTAGGCCATTGCTGTCTCTGCTCCTGCTTCCCCAAGCAAGGATAAATGGTGAGGGAATGGCCCGGCCTGTTAGCAGCACTGGAAGCTCCAAGGCTGGTGCCTCCCGGCATTTCCAGGATTCTGCTACCTGCGTTATCAACTGTTGATAATCATTTTTGGTCAGATCATCCATGGTGACTATTACTTCTCCACTCTCCTTCTAATGTTTTCTAGAATCACTTCCAAGGCTATCATTTACACTCGACCAGCAGTCCTAGGGTCTGCTTCTGTGGAGAAGCCAAACTGAAATGCTACCAAGACATTAACAAGATATCTGGTTACTATCAACATTGAACTAACGCTCAGCTTTGGTGATCCAGAAAAGTAAAGATGAGCCCGTAAGTGGGCACTGAGAACACGTGGGAGATGCGGATTAGGAAGTGGGAAGGGCTTGGGCAGGACCAGAGCTTCAGAACAAACACTGTGAGAATAAGCCTTGACTTTGTCCCTTACTTGACTCAAGGGTAAGGATTAATGGGTTCTTAATCATTTTGATTTCTGGTACCCTTTGAGAAACTGATGAAAGCTTTGCATTTTCTAACTAGAAAAATAAAAAGTGCATACAAATAATTTTGCTTGGAACTTCAAGGGATTCACCAAGCCCAGATTAAGAACCTCTGATTAAAGGCTCTGTATGGGCTGGACTTGGAGCCTTGATTGCCTGCAAAGAGCTTTAGCATTCATTCCACAGGCACTGGGGAACCAGCAAATGTTTCTGCTATCACGGTTCCCAAGTGGTTATAGTTTTCCATTCTAAATGGAACCCTAGGAATCTAAATGTTTTTAACAGATTGAGAGAGAGATTTGGGGAAATGTACATAGGTAATTGATGCTCCTCGTTGGCCAAGAAAATGTTTCCAACCACATGCACTATAGGCTTTCAAAGAGCACTGACTGCAGGGTTCAAGGCACTTCAGCAATGTCCTACAAGTTGCTCCCACAGCCAAATGTGTCGGCCTCAGACATTCCTGGAACAGGTCGGATGCTCAGTGAAGCTGGAAGCTAGCTTGGGGCAGAAACAACTTTGCATCTGATCACATCTAAGAGCCAGAGGTGAAAGACACAGAGAAGGACATGATGTATATGTGATTGTAGGAACCAGGCTTACTTGAGAACAAATGAAGAAAGTGTTGGACTTGGAGCACTCCCGGAAAGGCTGAAAAAGTTAAGTGATAGGCTCTTTTGGTTTTGTTTTTAACAAATGAATTCAGAGAATGGCTCTCATTTGGTAAGTAAATGTTAGATGTTGATTTAGTTCATCACCAAGGGTACATATGTTAAGTGGTGTGGAACCATTAAGAAGTGGGGCCCGGTGAAATATCATTAGGCATGCCACCCTCTGACAGAGCAGGATAAGGTACTTCTCCTGGATCTTAGGTAGTTCTCATAACCATCTCTGCCTCTCATCATGTGATCTCTCCCTTCTACAAACGTACTTATCATGATGCTATTTGTCATGTCTCTTCAGAGCCAGTAGAACTGTTTAGAATTTCAGCCTCCAAAGTTTGAGCTAAGAAACCTTTTCGTGAATAATACAGTCTCAGATGTTTCACTATAATGGCAAAGCATGAACTAACCCAGCTGCTGCACACATCTCCCAAATGAGCAACAGAAGACCTGGAGCTTGGACCACATCATCTGACTTGGGATGATGCACTAACTGGTCCCTGATGAGATCATCATAGACCTCATGTATGTAGAATAGACACAGCTGGAGTAAAGACAAATTACACAGCTGAGGTCCCAAATGATGAAAGAACAATTGTTGACGCCTATGGCCTACAGCAACGGGAGGCAGAGTATTGCTATTGTTGAATAATAAGAATTTCTGTTTTCTTCCTACAAACCAGTGAATTATCTAGGCCTCCCAGTTTAGAGAACACCAGGGCGACCAGGGACTGTCCAACTAATGGTCCATCAAGTAGCAACAGACGTATCACCTGAGACTGTAATGGAGAGCTGTCTTGGCCTCTCCCTAACCTATCAAATAGGAGTCTTGAGACAGGAGCAATTAATGTTTTACAGAGTTCTCTGTGTAAGTCTTTGAACAATAAACTGAGACCCGCTGACAGCTCCATCCACTAAAGGAAAAAGCCTCTTTGTATCTAAAATAGTAACTAAGGGACTAAAACAAAACACAAAGCTGAACCAAGCATAAATTCCACGCTGAGACAACAGAATTTCTCATTGCAATTCTGTATTTTTAAGTAACTTTAAATCACTGTACTCTTCCTAAGAAATCCAGTGTTATTACAATACCACGACACGGTGAAAGAAAATTAATGAATTGTATGAGATTCTGAAAGTTTACCAGTTGTGGGAATCAGTGGTCCAGTTCACACAAACCTGAGGAGGATCCCAAGAACAGGACTCTCAACACCACCAAGAAAGCCTGGGAAAGTCAGGATGAGTTAGCTGGTCACCTTCTTTGGAGTCTGTTATGAAGAGGTGTGATGTCTCTACACAATCACCTTCTTTTCTCTGCTCATACCAACCACTAAGCCTCTTCATCAGTGCTATGGACAACTTAGTGGCCCATGACTACAGTTACTTCATAGCTGTGTGATATACACAGGACAACTAATCCATGGCGATACAACTTCGTTATTTATCTGTAATATCACGACCGAAACTCCAATGCCCATAGTCACGCAACAATTACCAAGGCCAAGAGAGATAATGTGATGAAGGTGCATGGACACTTTCGTGTGTTATCGAGTTCTCTGCACTGTAAGGAAGACGTCTCGACATCACGGAAAGACCACATGATTTGGGACAGTCCTCCTTTCAAGCCCAGAGCCAGTACTTATCTGAGCACATTAATTTACCTTCTTGAGGTGATCTCTCTCCGTAGTATAAAAGATTCAAGTGACCGTTCTCATAGCACGTTGAGAAGATGAAAAGAGACAGTGGTTGCAAAGTGCCTGGCATACTCAGAGCTCCAAAGTCTGAGGTCCCTTCCCCGTGATTATAAGACATTCAAAGACTTAATGATAGGAGGTCTTTCGCAGTTAATGCCATGAATAGCATCATTATCCTTGCTTCCTGAAGTGAGAAGCCACAATAACACTCCTCCCAGCTCCCAGGGCTCCTTTGATGTGGCAGTGGGGGTGGGGTGTTATTTCCACTTGGTAAAACCAAGTCAGAGAGAGCTGCCCAGCTCCTCCCCATGGAGCACAGCGAAGGCTTAGAGGAGCCTGAAACTGAGAAGATCTTTGTAACTGAGGACACCAGAGCTCCGGCTACGCCAATTTACTTATTCCCTTAGCAGATCTTGCATAAAGAGGACAGTATTCTTTTTTAATATTTTCTCTTTTTTAATTATAATTACATCATTTCCCATTCCTCTTTCCAAACACTTCCATATCTCTTCTTTCTCCTTTCAAATCCGTGGCCTCTTTTTTTCATTAATTATTAGTGTGTGTGTGTGTGTGTGTGTGTCTTAAACACTTAAGTAGAACCCGCTCAGTCTGTGTAATTCTCCTTGTATATTTATTTGTTTTCAGGGCTGACCATTTAGCATTGAATAACTAATCAATGTGCTGTTCCTTAGGGAAAATTGTGTCTCCTGCTCCTAGCATTCCTCTGTTGCCTATTTGTGTTTAGGGTTGAGGCCTCGAGGTCTTTTCCATGTCAGCATGTCTGTTGCTGATCTTGTTCGGCTCATGTCTGGGCAGTGGTGCAGGTGAGACTTTATGGGTGTCGCTTCTGACATTACCAGGAGACAGGCTCATAGCAAACTCGCTGATCTTCTGGCTCTTGCGATCTTGCCTCCCTCTCATCTTCAATAACCCCTGAGCCTTAGGTACAGGAGTTGTTTATAGATGTGTTCATTGGGACTGGGATCTGCAAGTCTGCATTTTGACTGGTTGTGGTTAAGTAAAATGGCAGTTATAGGTTCTCCTCCACGATCCATAACTTCAGTAGCCCCTGAGTAGTTCGCTAGGTTTTCAGTATCAGGCATAATTTTCTTCTTGTGGAGCAGGTCTTGTAAGTCCAATTAGAAAGCTATTGGTTACCCCAACATATGCGTACCACTGCTGTGTCTTTAGAGTTATAATGCTGTACTGATCATTGCTATGGCTGTTAGATGCTATATGTAGATAGGACTGTTGGTTGCTTCCTTCCTTTGGAAACTTACATCATGCCTCTCAGTGCTGTGAAAACTTGTCATCAGGGAGGAAGCTTTCAGACAAGTTCTATCTCAGGGTCCTCTTGGTTCTATAAGATACACTTTTTAAAAAATTAGTCCCCCTACCTACCCCTCTAAAAAAAATGAAAGTCCCAGCTTGTCCTAGTAGGAACAGAAGATACATCTGAATATTTGTTTTCATGTGGGAATTGTGTCGCATTTTGTTTCTGGAATAGTTTATGTATTTACCAACCACTTAACAGAGCCAGGTGTTTTGAGCATCTACTTCGTGTCAGGCTTGGTGTGGAATAGATATGGTTAGATTCTCTTTGGCCATAGGCTCAGATTTATATAACCACAGGGCTCACACCAAAGCCATAGTGGTGGAAGTAAGTGTAAAGAGTGGTGGGGGCAGAAAGCAGGCTTGGGAACCGCATGAGCCTTGCTGGAAGTGGGCCTGCCCCATGTGGAAATCAAGCTGCCAGGCTTGCCCACCACTGGGGAGATGACCTTTTGGGATTAAGGTATCTATTGCCTTAGCCTTGGCAAATGGCCTTGTCTGGGACCCTGAGAATAAATCATAGGCAGAGGGGCTTAAGCCCAGGTGAGCATGCGTGTTTCCTCAAATGGGGAACATATTCACCCCTTCTGTTATCCCATTGCCTCGAGATAGAACCCAAGCCAAGCCGTGAGCGGGTTTGGACAATGAGGTTAAAAAAAAATTGCAGAGCAACTAAAATGAAAATATGTGAGTCCTTCCCTTATAATTCACAGCACAGAGTCAACATGGGAACAAGAAGCTCACAAGACAGAGAGTTAGGCATGAGATACAAATGTCCATATTAGCTCGGATCTTTTAACGTGAAACAAGCGTTTCATTCCTGTACGCAGGATAAGCTGTTCATCTGGATGCTCCCTTTATTTTCCCAAAACAACTGGCAATTATTCAGAACAGCAGACATTTCCAAATGCAGCGACCACGGGCAGCAAGTTATCATCAGAAAGAAGTCCAGTTGCCCGCGTGTGAGTTGTCCCAGTCGCTTACATGCCACCCAAAAGCTGTAAGAGCGGGAAATGTGACCAGTTTCTGAGAGCAGCCAGTGTCGGGTGCTTCCTGGAGCTCAGGTTCCTCTCTTCTGTTCTCGTGCTGGAGTCGCCTGAGTCCCCTCAGAAAAGTCAAAGCTGTCTGGGTAGGAGAGGCTGAAAAGTCACTTCCTAGCTCTGCCTCTTCCATTTTCTTCTATTTCTATTGCTGGCTTTCGCTTCCAATATTGTCACCGAGTTCCTACCCTAGGCTGAAGTTTATTCTAAACGCAGAGAATGTTGTTAGCTCATAAGTCTATCCTCAGCTAGAATAGGACCGGCATAACATAAACAGTCACTAAACATTACAAAGGAGAGGGGTGAATGAATGATATTATAGACGCCACGATTGCCCGCCGCAGAAGCTTTCTATGTAGTGTCCAATCTCTGCTCCAAAGAGTAAGATGTTCAGTGAATACTACTGACCACCATGCCCTGTGTACTGGGTTCTTAAGCATGCCTACCTTTTAATATGGCACACAGGGGCAAAGTCTGATTTTAGCCAAGGCAAGATGGTATATATTCAAACACGTTTAAGAAGGTAGAATCAAATAGATCTAGAATTGGAACCCAATCTTTTAAGGGTGACCATCTGGAAATCAGGATGGCTACTTCTAACTTGGGATATAAAATATGCAGCCTTCATTTCAACGTCTCTTCACAGAGTTACAGTCGAGGGTTGGTTTCCCTGTGAGCATTCCACAGCTGCCTTTGTCTTTTTTGTGGACCTCCTCCCCTCTCACCTTTGCTCTTGCCTGTGTGCTTGTACATGGCTTCTGAGACCTTTTCTGCTTTAAAATCTGTAGAATAATTAGTAAGTCTGGCAATATATTAATAAAGACACAAGAGACACGGTTAAGGTTACAAGCCAGACAGACTTAAGGAGAGCTCACCACCGGCATTTTCCAGCTCCAGCTGCTGTCCCTGCAGTTTATTGTCTTAAAAATCCCCCTCGGTCTCTCTTAGCTGTCTATTTGCATGATCAAAGAGATACAGTGGTTTCTTCCTCCCAAATCTTTGGCCATCAGGGTGTGTCCACGTCCATAGTGGGGTGCCACTGACACAAAAGAGGCTAGGCCCCACTTGTCTGAGTTATGCCCACCTATTATAGTGGGGGAACTGCAGATCAATGGGGAGACCAGGCCACGCCTAATGTCACCTCTGGTCTGATAGAGCATCCAAACCACCTCTTTATCAGCAACACATATACATTAAGCTAAGAGGGAGTAACTGTTATTTACATGATAAAACAGGCTGGTTCAGCCATAGAATTCACATCCTGCTAGGCTTTAGGCAGCCAGGGCTGCCGACATATCTGGAGATAAATTCAATACGCCACAACAAAGAACTTTCCTAACCTCTTTTTTTCAAAAGCAAGAGTGCCTTCCCTGTTGCACAGACTGTCACCACCACCTGCTGCCCCCCCAGCCCCCTCCACCCCCCACACCCAACCAGTACTTGACCCACGCATGCTCCAGTGAGGCCTTGAGAACCCCCTGTCAGACCCTGACTGCAGTCTTCATGCTAATCTAGCTAGATCCCCTGCTGAGCCTAGGGCTCAGATCCCCTTTTGGGCCTTTTCCTCTTCCCTGATCTAATCCATCACCTGCAGCCCAGATGGAGAGACCACAAATCTCCAGGAATGCATCTCTAGTCCAGGACACACGTGGTTGCCCCAAGGCTCCCCGTTCATTTCCAGACCTGGAATCTGGCAGCCTTGGAGAGAACACACGTTCTTTGGACCAAAGATGGAAGGGCTTTTTCTTGCAGTCTTCAAGCAGAGACCTTTGCTGGGACCAAATCACCTCAAAATAAAAGATAACTCAGAAGGCCTGGCAGAGCCGGCCCAGTCTTTCCCATCCCCATCACACACTTTGAATGAAACCACTTGTCACATTCCAGTAGTTAGCCTTCTGATGGGTCCTCCTACACCTCAGATTGTTTCACATATTGTTTGCTAGATCCATTTTTCTCAGTCCTCCCACCCTTTAGCAGTGTTTTCTGTCATGATAAAGCTAAATTTTCCTTATTCAAAAAAAAAAAAATGAAAATCAGAATTGGTAAAGTAATCAAACAATAGAAAGTAAAAGTCTAAAGCTACCAGAGAAGTTTAGCCTTTACTTTGAAAATAGAAGCTCTGTAAATGGATGCCTTTGACATATGGTGCTGCATGTGCCATTGGGAGTGAGTGGGTGAGGCCATTTACAGATGCTCAGCTAGACTGGGGTGACCCACTGTGCGCTTATAGCCCGTGTTTGCCAAGTAACATGGAAAAGTACCAGACAATGATAACCAGGAATCGTGCTATAGACAGTTGTTTTATAAAGCTCAATAATACATGAAAATTAATCAAAGGTAGGTGTGTGTGTGTGTGTGTGTGCGCGCACATGTGTGTGTGTGTATGCATGTGTATGTGCATGTGTATGTATGCATGTATGTGTACGTGTGTGTGTGTGTGTGTGATGTGTATGTGCATGTATGTGTATGTGTGTGTATGCATGTGTATGTGCATGTGTGTGTATGTGCATGTGTGTGTATGCATGTATGTGCATGTATGTGTATGTGTGTGTATGCATGTGTATGTGCATGTGTGTGTATGCATGTATGTGTGTGTGTGTGTGTGTGTGTGTGTGTGTGTGTGATGTGTAAGAATGCATGTGTAGAAACAAGGGCCACAGCATGCCTGTGGAGGGCAGCGGGAAGTTCAGATGCCAATCCTCACCTTCCATGCACCTTGTTTGAGACAGGGTCTCTTTGCCGTTTACTGTCATATACACTTCGGGCTAGCTGAGTCAAGAGTTTCTAGGATTCTCCTGTTTCCTACTCCCATTTCACCCACAAGCACTGGAACACAGTATTACAAACACACAACCGTGCTTGCTTTACACGGGTTCTGAGGGTTTGGATTCAAATCCTTCTGCTGCCTGCACAGCAAGGATATTACTCACTGAGCAGTGTCTCCAGATCAAAGGCAACTTTTTTTAAGCAAATAATCCTGTGTCTTTGGACACTTAAAGTAGTTGGATAGTGTAAGACCATGGCTGTAATACAGAACCCAAGATGTATGGAACAAATATTTAATTTAATGATTCAAAGCAGCTCCATCTTAAAGGCGAATAGAGCATTATTAATCAGTATGCTTGGTTGTAGAAGACAAGAATTATTCTTAGAAAGTCAATGTAGGTTCATCCTCATCTTTATCAAAGCCTTTTCTGTCTTCTCCTCCAGCAGTCAGGAATATCCAGAAATATAAAGGAACTTAAAAAACCAGGTCTCCAATTGAATGTAAAAATGTAAAAGAAAAAGACTGAACATTGGCCATGGCCAGTATTGTGTTGTGTTGTGAAGAAACTAACACACAGGCGATGGAAGCATAAACAAGCCAAGGTTCACAAGAAAACTTCTGAAGCTAAGCCTGGTGGCAGCACACAACTGAGCAAGGTCAGAGGGCCAGGCTGAAGGGCGTGTGCATTCAGTACTGGGTCACAGCTCCAGTCACCATTGACCTCTGAGCAACAAACCGTTGTGCACAGGTTAAGAAGAAGAGTTCCAGACTATCAGAAAGCAGCAGTCCATGCCTCCCAGAGGCTTCGTGGTCTAGGATATAGTGTCCTTCACTATAAATAGAGAAGCTATCTAGGAAAGAGCCGTCTACCTTTCCTGGTGTGTTGAAGGTACCAGAAGTTGAACATCATTTACCCAGAACTGTAGAGGGTAAAAAGTCATAGCAAGTGTGAGACCATTTCTCATTTTACTAGTTTTGTTGAGTAGTCTCTTGAAGTTCTGTTGTTGATAACATATACAGCCCCAAGCAGAAAGCAGGTAACTGAAAGCATTTCAAATTACAAATAAATAAAGTACACAGGCTCTACCAACCACCCCAAATCTAGTCTTTGGGGCTATAAAACCAGAAAATTTGAGTACATTTCAACAGAATTCACCTGATTACAATGTAATCTAGAAATACACTGGAAGTCATTACTGCATTATAGGATAAATCTGTAAACCCCCGTCTCCCAGTAAACAGCAAATGAACAAATGCTTCCATTGCATTTGCATATTTATTTTTTTCCAGAAACTTCAATGTTTGTTTTAAACCAGAAACCCAAATTGTTCATTCCTGTTTTAGTGGAATGCCTTGAAAAACAGAGAGATAGACCTACTGGCTGAAGGAGGTCACAGTGTGCGACATTCCTGCTCAGCACATCAGTCTTCAATGAGGAATGATGATCATTTCTAAGGCTGTGTTCCATTCCGTGTAGCTATCATGGCGTGTTAGGTGCTTTTCCATGAATACTTACTGCTCTCAATAATCTCCATCCGCAAGAACATCTGTTGCTAAAAGGCCCTCCCCCGGCAAGTCTGGAGACTTACTTCATTTTTAGAAATACCCAAAAAAGGTCATTACAAGTCATTAGAATTTGCTGTTTATGATATGATAGGGATGATATTAAATCAGTAGTTGACCCATTCCCTTAAGAGACATCATCACCCTGGAAATTTCATTCTCTGACAGACTTTCCCCATTAAGCATAAGTAAGAAAATCAAGACAGGAGAGATGAAATCTACTGAGTCAAAGTGATCTTTTGTTACCTGGAAATCTGCTCAATTGAATCTTTGGCAAATCCATAGTCTAAAAAGCCAGGACTGGAGAGAAAAAAAAAATAGCTTTTTCCTAATTATTACAGTTCCATTTTCACATATTGAAATCCAGGATAAATTGAGCCACAGAAAATATCATTGATCATTTTAAGGTCAAAACCTCTTACTGATTGCTTTTTTATGACAGGTACTACTGTAAGTATTCACTAACTCCTTTCAGCCTTACAAGAGTTTCCACCATGTGCTTCAAGCTTCCAGAATATAATCTGGTTTAGATACATTGGCAATACATGCATTACAAGTAAATAAACAGCTCTGAAAATACATATCACCACCCAATGTTTGCAGATAAGGAAATGAAGGCACAGGGAGGCTGTTCTCTCCACCATTTTGTAGTTCATAGTGAGAACTATGATTCAAGACGTGACAGCCGAGTCTCAAAAACGTCAAGCTATTGGAACCAAACAATTTCAAGTTCTCTAACTTTAGCCATTTGGGCGCTTCATAGGTCTATCCGCCAAATGGAAATAAATTCATATCTAGATAAACATACACAATGTGCATATGCTATTAGTGTCGGTGAAATATCTACAACTTGTCTTTTAAGCCCTTCCTAAAAATACAAGCAAAATCATAACTTTGCAGCATATTTTGAAGGATGTAAAATATCCCCATGCAATGTACTAAAGTAATGGTTAGCATTATCACAATTGTGCCTGGAGCTAGCCTCGTAGATCTAGAGCTGTCTTCCTTATGGCTGCTTCCTGCCCTGAATTTTGAACGCTAGTCAGCTTCTGTCAATGTCTAAAAAAAGAGCCCTACCTGTGCCTTCGCAGGCACCATCCTTCCTCCTACATCACCAGTCGGTGATGCAGGCAAGGGAAAGCATTGCCTTGTGTCATGAGTTTTGCATCTCAGATACAAACCTGTTCATTGACTTTCACTCTTCAAGCAAATGCTAAATCAGTACCTACCACATACCACATGCAATGCCAAATGCCTGCGAGATCCCTGCAAGGGAGCAAGACTGCGGTGAACTCTTCTTCAGTCTAATGGAGCCACGCATTATTTTCTTCAGTCTTAGAAATAGCTACTGATGCAGGTAGACTCAGTAGCAGCCCCATGCTCCAGATGCAAAGTGGAATAAACAAACTTGAGACATGTGTTGATCGCACACATTTTCATGGTGATGCGATGCTGGATTCAAATGTACAATTAATTTCAGAACTCATCCGAGCTTTCTCCTCTTTGCTAAAGTTTGCCTTGCTTTACCTGCCCTTACCAAAAACTTTTCCAAAGTCCAAGAAAGAGTTACTTAGAGCATGCAACAAAGGCGAAGCATGAGTCAAGCGGGTCAAGAATGTAGTATGTCAGGCCTCACTCACCTTAGTTCTCAGGCCTTGGAAGCAGATCTTAGACTCGGGGACCACCTCAACCAAAGGCAAGGAAGTTGACTAAGAAAGAGTCTCATTGCCAAGATTCCCTCACCTTACAGCCAGTGGCTAAATCACTGTTTCCGATAAAAAGTCCTCAGAATGCTTGTGGTTTCTTGAGACTTTGCTTTTGTTGTTTTATTTTGGAGTTAGCATCTCACAACGTAGTCCAGGCTAGCCCCAACTAGCAGTAATCCTCCCCAACCTTCCTCTAAAAATTACGGGTAAAAGCTGTAGATATTCCCATCTTAACAACAAATATCTGCTAAGTACGATCATAAAGACTTTCTACTTTTTGTTGAAATATGCTAAAATAAACATTTAATAACGTTGGTCTGGAATGGGGTCCATTTCAAAAAAGTCTCTATGCTATGCGCTGTCTACTATGGTTCAAAAAGATAAACAGAACCCTTGAACTCACCGGTTTACACAGGATGCTTTGCTGTATTGCATTCCCCAGTTGCCTTGAGTTGATCTTGCTTTGCTCTGCCATTCTTGCTTTATAATGACTATTTACTTGTATTAATAATTTCACATTAGTTTAATTTGTCACTGGTTGTTTCATCACTCAGGTGGGATCTAATAACGCACAGGGGTGTTTTCTGATTCCTGTGTCACTAGATGGTGACATGTATGTATTTCAGTTTAGAAATTAAGAATACTTCCTTGATAAAATGAGCCTATACACAATACCATCTTTTTAAAGCAATATCAGTGGGGTGGATCTACGTAGTTGTAATTCTTTACATTCACATGAATTGGTATAATATTTTTAGTACCAAATTTTAAAACGTGTATTATAATGATCATACCAACCCATTAAAAAGATACTAGTCCAGCCAAAGGTAATGATAAAATTTTTAATGTATGAAGGGATCATATGATATGAAAAAAATCTATAAACTACAGTGTCATAGTAAGAATTTCATACAGAGGATATAGAAAACGTTTTTAACAAAATAATAGAAGAAAAATCCTCAAATTTAGGGAAGGAGACGCGCACCAGGTGCAGTTGGCACACAAAACACTAAGCGGGCAGAACCAGTTATAACAATGAATGTACAGAAAATGTATATGGAGATAGAATGCTGAAAGCCGTGAAAGAGAATGACCTGATCACATGCCAAGTAGGCCTATCAGAGTAGCTGCTGACTTTTCAACACAAATTACAAAAGACAGGAGGGTTTGGACCCACATCTTTCAAAGTGAAAGTTCACAGCTTCCAATCCAGTCAAACATACACAGAAGAACTATCTATCATGTCTGAAGTTGAAAAAAAATTCCCATGATGAAAGCAGGCTAACAGAATGTGACCTCCAAGCCAGCCCTACAGAAGACTCTGGAGGCACTTCATTCTGAAGAGAAAGTAAGCACAGTTGAGAGTACTGGAGGGAAAAAAATCAATGCTGCTAAGACTTTCATTAAGCAAAAGAAGACTAAGAAATACCTAGAATACTGTAAGATCATCAAAATGACAAGGACTAATATGCACCTTTAAATAATAACCTTGAATATTAGTGGTCCCAAATTTCCCATCAAACAACATAGTCTAGCAAACTGAATTAGAAAATAGAATTCCTATATTTGCTGCTTAAGGTGAAAGGTTGCAAAACAGAATTCCAAGCAAATGGAACCAGGAAGCAAGTATTTCTATTCTAATATCTGGTAAAACATTAACTGCAAAGTAAATCTCATAAGAAAAAAAATGTTACCTCATGCTCATCCTTCAAGAGGACAGTATGTGTAAACATACATTCATGGAACATAGGCTCACCCAATTCCATAAAACAAATGCTACTCAATTGAAAATCACAGACTAACCCCAACCGGAATAGTGGATGAATTTGTTATTTCACTTCCACCATTAGACAAGTCACACACACACACACACACACACACACACACACACACACACATCCAATAATGAAACACTAGAATTAAGTGACATCATACATCATTTGGACCTACAGATATCTACAGAACATTATACCTCAACACCAAAAGAATACACATTTGTAAGCAGTTTGTGGCGCCTTCTCCAAACAAATCACATATTAGCAGACAGAGCAACACTCAACAATATCCCTGTGTTGAATCAGCATCCTGTATTTTATCTAGACACCATGATATGAAGCTAAAGTTAATGGCAAGAGAAACTACAGGAAATATACAGACTCACAGAGATTAGAACACCACTGGATGATGACTCTCATAAATGTAGATGGTAATAATGGGTTGTTTAAATTAAATGAAAGTGAAAACACAACATATCCAAATCTTTGAGATACAATGAAGGCAGACCTGAGCGAGAAGTTCCTATCTCTGTAGTGTCTACACTCAAGAAGCAAAGAGAGCTCAAGTAAACAGCCTGATGATGAAGCTTAAGGTGCTGGAAATGCAAGAACAAACCAGCCCCTAGAGCAGTAGGTAGATGAAGAGAAATAATGAGAATTTGAGCAGAAAATGACAAAATATAAATAAAAACATTTAAACAGAAGAATCATTGAAACAAAGAGTTGGTTGTTTGCAAACATAAAAGAAAGCGACCGATCCTTAGCCTAATTTGGCTAGTTTACCAAAAAGAAAAAGACACTGAAATTAACAAAATTGTAGGTGAGAAGGGAGCATTATGATAGACATGGCGAACATTCAGACAATTTGTGCAAGAAGTGGTATTTCCCTAGACTGAACACGACTGTGCCAATACCTCATTCATAGATTTAATTCCTTTGTTCATGCCCAGGAGCAGTACAGCTGGGCCATAATGACAGCTCTACATCCAGGGTTTCTTGTTTGTTTGTTTGTTTTGTTTGTTTCTTTGTCCGTTTTGTTGAGAAACTTTCAGAGTGATTTTCACTAGCTTACACTGTCACTCAAAGTATACAAGGGTTCCTTTCCCGACATGTATGCCAGCATTTGTCACCAGTTCTGCTCCTGTCTAGCCCTTCTGCCTGGGGTGAGCTGAAACGCTAAGTTGTGTTATCCCCATTTCCCTGATGGCCTAAGGTTTTGAACTGTTTGGACCAATTTGGGGCCATTTATATTTCTTCTTTAAAACTTTCTGTCCACGTCTGTGCCCCATTTCTTAACTGGACTATTTGATTTCCTGATGTTTAGGGTTTGGGGTTTTTTATTTTATCTTGTTTTGTTTGTGAGTTCTTTGACTCTTCTAGACCTTAATCTCCGCTCAGACGCAGGAGTGGGCAGTGGAGTCGCCACCACTGCACCGTCAGTTTCCCTTGCTGCACTGTCCAGTGTGCTGAGGCTAAGCAGCAGTGAGCCCTCACCCACAGAGGAAACACATATAAAGTTATATATACACATAACTTTACGGAAGAGGAAGAGAGAGCAGGAAGAGCATCGGGTCTGAAAGATGAGGACTGTTAGGGAATGTTGTATTCTGGATATAACATGGCTATTTCACACATCAATTCATAGCTGATATGGTTACCTGAGCAAGACCTGCGTAAGATAAAGCCAGCTACAACCCCAGCGCGGAGGGAGGAGGGACTCACAACCCCTCACCGCTAGCTAAGGAGCTGTTGACAGCTGACGGCTGCTACTGGGAAGAAAGTCAAGAACACGAGTCTCTGTAAAGCTGCACTCCCTGGTAGTCCAGCTGTGCTCTAGAGAATGACCCAACACCCATGCCTGTGTGGACAGCACACACTGGAATCCGTTGGTCATTCTTTTTGAAGTTGATTGAGTCAGGAAACAGGGAAAGATGAGTCCCAGACCCAGGAGACATTGGAGTGAAAAGTGGGGTCCATTGTGTGAGGCACATATGAGCTCAGAGACGAAGCAGCAAGCCAAGGGTCTGCACCAGGTCCTCTGCATCTTATCATATTAAACGTTGTATAATAGATATGCATATTTTGCAGTTATTAGCTTAGCGTTTCTATGGGACACTTGCTGTGAGAACGAGCGGGCCTCTGACTCTTGCGCCCGCTCTTGGGACTCTTTCCTCCTGTTGGGCTGCCGCGTCCAACTTCAACACGATAGTTTTTGCTTCATCTTATGTTTTATCTCGTTGTGTCTGGTGGTTATCTCTTTCGAGACTGTGCTTTTCTAAGGAGACAGCAAGGGGATGGACGGGGGAGAAACTGGGAGAAGTAGAGGGAGCGAAACAGTAACCAGGATGTTCTGTATGGGAAAATAACTTATTTTCAATGAAAGGAAATCTTTTTAAAATAGAAAGCTGCCTCACTTACAAGTCAGCAAACATCATTTTCCTCAAAAACATTAATAAAATAAGAAAATAAACATAAAAGAAATGTTTGAAAAGAGTAAGATAGAGAAACAAGAAAATGGATGCAGCAGAAGGGAATAAGGGCCGGAGCCACGGCTCCGCGTCAGCGAGTCTGCTCGGAATCAGATCAGACAGGTCTGCGTGGAATTCATACATCTGGGAATTCCCAGTGAGTCTTCACAGGACTCCATGAGAAATGGGCTTCCAGGGATGGATGCGGAGAGAACTACCGTTTCCACTTCTGGCTTTTCTCCTGTGGACGCGCAGGTGAGCTAAGAGCACGAGGACAGTGAATATTGTGAGCCCGTTTGGAAACACGTGAAGCTTACGTGACTCAAATGATCTACTTGAAAATACTAAGTACTTTTTTATATCTTCTTCAGTGTCCAGCAACCAGGGCAATGGGCACGCCTAAAAATACACATTCCTCACTTGTTTATTAACTGGCAAGTTTCGCATGCAGGAAAATGGGCAGACGTCTACTAAGTATTGGCTCTGAAAGACGGTTTATTGGCATCAACTCATCTAGTCCTGCAGGGACCGTTCAAGTCCAGCACTGAGATTTCAGTTCTATGGGGAAGGGAACCGACTCAAGGATGTTAGCAGCAAAGGAACTGTAAATCAGGATTAAAACGCACATCCGCCTATTTCTAAATTCCTTGCAAATTCTTTGTTCAGGGACTACCCCCACTACCAACCATGCCACACTGATTTTACAGAAGGCAAGCAGCTTCTTCCACTCTGTCTTAGGGCTTGCTCTTTCTTCTCTTCCTCCGGCTTAGTCCTTTTCTCATGTGTGGACACATCAGAAGCCAACCCAGCCATTCTCCTTTGCCTCTGCTCAGGTTACGGGAAGATGGAATACCGCCTTCTCCGGAGCCCTTTCCTTAACGTAAGATAGAAAAGCAGAAAGCACTCCCGACGCTGCGTGATTAGGGGTGCACTCATTTACTGTTGCTCTTCTGGTCTTCGGAGGAAGCTGAAATCTAATTTAATCTATTACGTGATTGTACTAAATTGCCTGACCACATCAAAGCTGCAATGGCCTCACACTCTGGGAAGGGACATTGTTAAAATGGTTTCAAATATAGAATGCAGAGTCTCAGGTGCTCAAGACAAGGACGCCCATCGCCCATCCCTGAACATAAAGCTTCCCTTACACTAGGAGATCAAAACAACGGAGCCATTATTTGAAAGGCTGGATGAAATACCAGATCCATTTCTTATTAGCTTCCATCATTAAAGAGAATTCTGTAGCATGGCTATTTTATAGGGTTTTTGCCTACCCTCCACCCATGTCCTTTTAAAAGAAAAGGCACTCATAATGGGATGAAAGGGCAGAAGATTTTGAAGATCAAGATTATGAGTAAATTTCCCACTAATTGCTCTGTTTTCTGCTTTCAGAAAAGAAAGCCAAAGATTGTCTTCCACTTCCCCTCTGCGTCTAATGCCACCTACTTTAGGAAAGCAAAAGAGATGTTAAACACACCGCCTTTCAGCGAGAAGGAAGAGAACTGCTGCCTCTCTTGTCTTTGTGAGCACTGGTGAAGAAGGGCCCGTGTGAAGCTATTCATCTGCAATAGCCAGTGAGCTTTTCCATAGCAACATTGTTGGCTGAATGACCCACAAAAGTCAGGAGAAGGTGTAGTGTTTCCAGAGATGACACTAGGACCAAGCCCTAGGATTTTTCAAACCTGAGAAGCATCCTCCACTCCCTGGACAACCCTTTGGAAAGCCTCGTAGCCATCAGAAGTTGGCCTTGGGATGAAGAATGTTTAAGAAGCTAAACCAGCTTTATACTCTGAGCAGAGTAACCAGGGTCAGCCACAGTGTGAGTCCTGACTCCACACCTTTTCTAGCTCTCAACATCAGGCCAGACTTTCTTTTTTCTGTGACGTAATTCCCATATCTGTGCTACTGCGGATTCAAAGCATACCTTCAACATTGTTCTGATCAAATAAATTACTACTTCAAAATAAGTCCAGGAGCCCCAGGCACACAAGCTACTGGGGTCGCCACGTTCCTTCCTCATTGCCCTTTGTCTTTTCCATGACCGCTCAAGACACACTTTCTTCGGGTGGGCAAGCTGAAGCCTATTAAGATTGAATCATTTTCCCAGAGAAACATAATTATAAAGGACAAATTTTAAAGGTAGGTCAGAGTTTATAATCCACCTATGATTCCCCCAAATCCTGCATCTACCACATCGTGCTGTGCCACAATAGCACTAAACTTGCAAGGTCCTCACCCATAAACTGCTTCCTTACCCCCCAGTCCTCTTTGCAAATTCCTCAGCCACCAACTGCACAATATGGAGGGAAAATAGAAGTGTTTGAACTCTGTCTCCTTGTAAGGCCCGTAGATGAGGAGTTTACCTGTATCCTTGCCTAACCTGGGTCCAACATTCAAGCCTGTTGGCTGCTGGCCCTTTGTGACTGGGCATTCAGAAAGCCAAAAGTGTGCTTGTGTTTTGAATCTCTGTTGTATCTTCCAGTAAATCCGTAGCATGAGTTCTTTGGAAACGCCACAGGCCTATGCCAGTATGAGCCTAGCCTTGGAAAGTCTTTGAGAGAGTCATTAATTAGAGAAATCACAGTCACAAGAGCTAAAGTTTTGAAGAAATACTGAAGCCAAAGCACAGGGAGGCGGGGCCCCGTGTAGCCAGCTGTTAGATGAACAGGCTTTTGGGCCCAGTGTAGCCAGCTGTTAGATGAACAGGCTTTCCCAAAGGCTATTTGTAGAAGAACTAGCAGGGCATTCTCACAGGCTTGACACTGGCTTGGTCCAGCTTTCCTTTCCATTCAGAGCTGGACCACAGGGAAGACAGATGTAAGACTGTACATGAACCATCCCACGGGCATAGAACGCGACTCATGTGGCTTTGGAAAGCATCTTCGCGGACAGTCAGGAAGGAGGGGGTTGCCTCTGCATCAGCATGAGTTCCACAGGCTCCCACAGCATGCAGAAGCAATCATATGAAGAAGGTCCCTTTAAGGAACTATAGCATCTCGGGGTCCAACCAGGATTGGTCCCTGTGGCTATTCTAACTGGCAAGTCTATGTCATTTCTTACACGTCACTACCGCCCTTTAACCATTATAATCACTCCAGAGCTTAGATACCCTCACTCTCTTATCAGAAAATCCTTCCATTGTTTTTAAAATTAACTACATGTTGCTGCTACCTGATGTTCCCAATTCTGGTCTCTGCCAATAACAATGTGGCCAGTGGCCTTTATTATATTAAGCTGGTGTTATTTTTCAGACACGTACTGGGTATCCTGAGGATACACACTGCGTTCTCAGGAACTCGAAATGCTATTACTGTCCCCAGTTACAGACAAGGAAACTAGTATAACAAGACTAAATGAGCAAGTCACCCACAGTCAAGCAGCACCAGGTCTAGGGTGCAAACCTAGTCCACTCAGCGTCCCAGTTCACTTTTAACCCGCCAAATAGCTGAGCGTAGTCGCCCTGGTTAAGCACTGTGTGGGGGGCTAGAGGAACCCCATTTCATGGAGTTCACACACTGGTGTGAAAAACATACTTCAGTATAAGACCTGCCAGGCAGCGTTTCTCGCTGCTTGCCAAAATGTCTGACAAGAAGAAGTTTAAGGAAGAGTGGGGTTTTCTGGGTTAGGGTTCAAGGGGTTTCATTCCTCGCGGTGGGGCAGGCAAGGCAGCAGAAGCATGAGGCAGCTGTCCATGCTACGTTGGCATTCAGGGAGCAAAGAAGGGAGACTGATGGTTCTCCACTCTCGTTCTCCTCTCTCTGCAGTCCCAGGACCCCAGCCCATGGAATGGTGCTTCCCAGACTTAGGATAGGTCTAACTTAGTCTGGATGTCCCTCGTAAGCAATCTCCTAGGTCACTCTAGATCCTGTCCTGTGGACAATTAATAGGGACCATCATGTCTGATGATGGAGTTATAATCCTGGAACTCTCAGGCAGCAAGACTAGGCTTCTCCCTGAGGAAGCAGAAGACTTCACAGGGAAGATAAACCTTAGGCTGAATCTTGAGGCAAAATGATAAGTTGGTAAACTATGAGGGGAAGGGTAGTGAATGTCTAAGGTGTTGTAAAGCAACTCTGCACGATGCAATGTTTGGTTGGTCTCTCTTAAAGAGTTCACATTCTTTTCTCCTATAATATCATCACATTAACTAAGTTTAACCTTGTGCACGAAAGCGTTTAGAACACAGAACTTGCTGTCCGCGTGGAACTCTTTGTGAGCCTGTCTTTAAAAGCCCTGCAAATGAGATGCATGAGTCTTTCCAGTTACCATTTCAAGCATCTCTCTTGACCACAACTGACTTGTGCTGTTTTGTTTGGCTTAAGGGTGAAGCACGTTCTTACCACTGGACACTCTGTCCAGTTTGATCTGCTCAGAATTCGTTTTTGAGAGAAACTTCTTTCCTATATGTCTAGTAGTATTCTGTTTCCTTTAGACATAATGGAAGATATTGTGGGAAAACAATGGACTAACATGGTCTGCCAGGTTTATTCAGGAAGAGAGTTTGCACAAGAAACTATGTAAAGTCTTCCCAAGGAAAGCCCATGCCTGGATTTCTTAAAATCACCATTCCAGTCTTACATTGTATTTACCTACATACCCAAAAGAAATCTGATGCCTCCAGGCCCTGACTCAATTTACAAGTGATCTGAAATGAACTCTGTTCTCAGGGCAAGTCTATCAAACACAGAGAGATGGTAGAGCCCCTTGGGGCTTCCTTAAGTAGGACACAAGACATATTGGTGGAAGGGAACGGTTCTAGAGGAATCTTCTCCAAAGTAGCCAATTTGCAAAACGTTTGTCTTATTTGCCCACAGCACGGGAGGAGGAACGCACCACAACACAAGTCCATGAATTGCTTCCTTCACCCAAAATTGTCTCACTACATCGTCTCTGTGGAAATAATACTCTTGGTTACAAAACTTGGTTTTCATGAGGCTTGAGGTCTTTTTATAAAGCAGCAAGAGTTAATATATGGTCAGTGAGCCAAAGGACACTCTGAGAAGTTTTAGATAGTGAGGAAAAGTTCTTTACTTCCTACTTCTGCAGCTTGGTCGTGTGGTGTGGTAACAGTGTCCTTTTCATCATTCAGGGATCCCTTAAGGTGTCCACAGACTATCGTGCGGACCCCTTAGCCAGTGCCAGGCTCAGTGGAGCTCTGAGACATCACGGTGCTGAACAAAGACTCAGGCCCTGGGTCTGATGCCACATTTCAAGGTCACTTTCTTTCTGAGAGCTTTGTGACTCAAAGGACGCCCACTTCCACACTTCAATATTTTACCTGCAAGCATCAAAGCAGACACCTACCTAACATGCTCCAAATTGAATGTATAACTTACATCAAATTGTGTGTAACTCACATATGGAATAGGGAACTAAGATTTACCAAATTCTTACCTCTATCTCCTCGTTCTTGCTTCTTCCCTTACTAAGCCCATGAGCACCTCATCCAAGAATATTCCTTCACCTTCTGCTGGTATTTCTGGCTACATGAATTGTATTGTATCAGTTCCTCTTACGTGAACCCAAGGCTTTGCCTCTTAGACTGTTTGGGAAAGCCATTCCCACACGCATTGTACCAAGGATTATAATTCTCCCTCGGGGCCACGCTACACTCCTAAATCTCTCCCTAAAAGCAGGAAGAACAAAGCCAGTCTGAAAAGGCATGTTTATTTTGTCACTTTTCCCAGAGGCAAGGGCATTGCAAGCAATGGAGTTAGGAAAATTAGACTATAAAGAAATCTCTGACAGTGCTTCCTTAATCTTGGTCCACATATGCTGATGCAGCCAAAAGTGAGGGGGCAGAGGTGAACTTTGCTATGCCACGGTGAATAATGCAATCATACTTTTGATACCAAAGTACACTTAACTGCCGTATAAATCCTGCCTGCCTCCATACCACACCTCATTATCTCACGGGAAATGTATAGCTTCCGCAAAGTCAAACACGCTCTGACCTGTGCCTCCGAAGCTGGGACAGAGAGATGCGAGGCTGAGCCCTTGCTCACTGCACCAACAGTCCAGCTTCCCTAGCACACGAAGAGCCTTGTGTAGCCGTCCACGGCATTCACTTGTTATGGGCCATCAGGCAAAGGCTCTATCACTCTGCTCAGAAAACAGGAGTACTCCTGCTCTGCAAATCAGGAGGTGCCGAGATCTTAGGGCAAGCCGTTCAAGGTCAGAATCAAATCTACAGCCACAGATCTGGACATCGAGTTAGAGTCTGTCTTGGCACAGCATTATTTCCCCAAAACAGGAAAGCCCTGGCTGTGTCGCTGCTGCTCTGGTATTTTGATAGAAGCAAACTGTGCTCAATCAAACCCTTAAGAATGCACTTACCATTTAGGACCTCTTATTCTCAGCAGGCTAAATTACCCAGATTCCCCAAAGGATGAAAATGTGTCCAATAAACACAAGTATAAATGCTCAAGCTTGATTCTAAGGAGCATGATGAGGTGGCAGAAATGGTGTAAGAAAATGCAGGGGAAGCTGTCTAGACTTCTGTGGAAGGGACGAGGAGGGAAATCCGGAACCCTCTCTGCCTATGTTAAGAAGAGGAAGGAGCAGGTTGGGTCAGTTTGGCCTTGTTTTCAGTTGCAGGAACTGAGAAGCCCAGTCCAGGTTCAATGCGCCATTCTTAAAGCAGTGAACAAAATCCCTCTTTGTTCCCCACTGAAACTTATCTCTGAAGAGCTAAACCACTTCCTGTGAGATACAGCCCTGCAGATGTGTCCTGGGAGACCCACCCCACTGCTCTGCCTTCAGTCAAAAGTTCAAGAATGGTCACTTTGTGTTGCTGGCTGAAAGTGACACTCGCTCCTCTGATCCCTACTGGGGTTACCAAGTGGGTAAAGCTTCCTGCTCAGAAGAGGGTCTGAGGCTGTGTGTGTGTGTGTGTGTGTGTGTGAGAGAGACAGAGAGAGAGAGTGTGTGTGTGTGCACGCATATATGTGTGCATTTGTGTGTGTGTGTATGTGAGTGTGTGTGTGAGAGAGAGAGAGAGCAAGAGAGAGAGTGTGTGCATCTGTGTGTATGTATGTGAGTGTGTGTGTGTGTGAGAGAGAGAGAGAATGTGTGTGCACGCATATATGTGTGCATCTGTGTGTGTGTATGTGAGTGTGTGTGTGAGAGAGAGCGAGAGAGAGAGTGTGTGCATCTGTGTGTATGTATGTGAGTGTGTGTGTGTGAGAGAGAGAGAGAGAATGTGTGTGTGCACACATATATGTGTGCATCTGTGTGTGTGTATGTGAGTGTGTGTGTGTGTATGTGAGTGTGTGTGTGTGCATGTGTGTGTGTATGTGAGTGTGTGTGTGCATGTGTGTGTGTATGTGAGTGTGTGTGCATGTGTGTGTGTATGTGAGTGTGTGTGTGTGCATGTGTGTGTGTGTGTGTGTTTCCTTTGTTCTTTTGTAAACTTGTTTAGCTATTTATAGAGCTGAAGAAGACAGAGCGTGGAGGGCCTTTGTAGCCCAGTGTTTTCCACGCTGTATTTCATGGAACCTGCCCAAAGCCTGGAAGCCCCAGCAGCTGAAGGCAGATTGAGTGGAAGCAGTGAGTCTGTCCCTGGGCCCACGCATCTGCCTCACTGTCCCTTGCAAACACCAGCAGTCAAAGACGTTCTAACGGTGTGCTGTGGCAGAGTTGGTAGCATTCCATTCAAAGACTTGTTTGGATTTTTAAAGTATTGCTATAGAAATACTCTGAGGATTAAGGACCCACCTAAATAATCTATCTCCCATCCTGATAACATAGAGCTTTGTGGCTCCGACTCATTCATTTCAATTCTACTTTCAGCGTCTGCATCTATAAAATGGGGGGATTCTTACGGTGTGCGTGGCCATGCTCATTGTGCTGACTGGGGACTGCAACTGAATGTATTCTTCATGTCTCTTCTATAGAATCCACAACATCAGTCCTGAGAAACTGCCGAGCCGATTCCAGAATCAAGTTGCCTCAGAACTTAAGTTAAAAATGCACTCTGATATAGCCACAAAAATGGAAAGATGAAGACACCATCAAACATGTTCAAAGAAGAGCTAGAGAGAAGGGAACCCAAGGACCAACCTCAGTGCCAGGGCCCTGGTACAACAGTGTCCAGCACTGTGTTTGAGTACCCCCAAAGGTTCTCTACTCAGAGGTGACTAAGAAGAGCTTCAGCAAGAGGTGAGCGCCTCCAGAATGAGAGCCTTCCTCTTCTCTCCACAGCCCTAAGTTTACGGTTCACGGACAGATCCTCTATGCTATGCCATGACCACCTCAGACATGCTAGGAGGGGAGAGGGTGGCCCAGAGGGTGGTTAGTTAAACGTCCACTAGAAGCGAGGACATCTGGGTGTCTGCCCAAGCTCTCTGTCACCTGCTTTTGTGGTTTGTTTAATTTTTAATATCCTGCCTTTCCTCGCTGGTAAATGGAATTACCATCACCTACTCAGAGGGACTGGTGTGCTTCATAGTCTGCCATTTCCTTGTCTCTAAGGATCCAGTTGCTACACTCTGTGCTCCCTGATGTTGTTCAAGCCCCGTTTTCCTCTGAAATCAATCCAGCGGAAAACTGTTCTTCAGTGCAGACTGAAACTTTCACTACAAGGAAAATGATGGGGAAAGCATCAAACCCTCAGGTTATGCTTTAGATTACAGCAGGGACAGGTTTCTCCCAGGGGAGCTCAGGAAAGAACACCCCTCTACCATGGCTTAATTTTCAACTAAGAGAGTACAATGCTCTTTATGGCATTCCTACTTGGAATTCAGGACTCAGTGGTTGCTAGCAGAGAGTACATAATATGCAGAAATCCACATTTAGTGCTACTAAAATTGATGGGCTGTTTAAGCAGGGCTGTTACAAGGGTGTTTAATTTTTCTCCAGTGAGAAAGATGAGCCACATTGAATTCATGTGTAGATAATGAAAAGGAAAGAAAGGCTTGAACCTGAGCGAGATTGACAGGAGGAGGAACGTCACGCTCCCGTTTGTGTTTGCATCTGATTGTGAATGGCACAGGATATGGATGGATTATGCTGGATCATTTTCTATCAACTCAATTAAACTGGGAGCTTTGCTTCCCAGAATTCCACTTAGCGAGATTCCACTCAGTGAGATTCAGCAAAGAACTCGTATGAGGTCTGAGCACCACGGGCAGGGACCACTTGTCTTTGGAGGTCCCACCGTGGCCGTGGGCAACAGACACAGGCCAGCCTGACATTCAGCGGACCCTCCTGATAGCCCACACCAGCTCTACTGAAGAACGGCAGCTGCCCTGGGCTCGCTGGCAGAACTCGATGGCCAATCCTTACAGGATTCCGCACACAGGAAGGACTCCTAATGATGTCACTATAAGCAGCTGCTGTCTGTGTACTTCAGGGGATACACGGGCCTGGCTTCTGTGGTGTTCAAGGCTCTAGCTCAGCCATCTGCACTAAGGCCCTTAAAAACTGGGTGATGGCATATGTTACCACACGTTCAATCTCCTGTTTGACCCTTCACCTCACCAGCACCTTCCACAGTTACGGAAGTTGGTTCCCGCAACTTAACTGTGTATTCCGTGAGCCCTGTGTCCCTGACTGATCTTTGGCTTACATAGAAAACTCAGTAGGAAACACAAAGCTGCTATAACATGAAACTTAAAATATTTAGCACTGCCTTTAACACTGGGCAACAAAATAGGCTGAGAAGTCAGGACATTGTTGGTAAAAGAAACAGCATCAAGGAGAAATTCCTTTTAGAGTAAGGGGGAAAATCTCTTACGTAAAGTGGTAAGATCATTCGCCAAGCTGTCCCTTGTAGTAAAGTGGAAGGAAGCACACACACCGTATAGTTTATAAAGTTCCAGAGCCACCTTATAACCTTCCCAAGTCCTGATTGGCATTTCTATCTGCAGAAATACATTAAGAGACCTATGGACTAAGGAGATAAACGACCAATTTCTGAGGGATGCTTTTTATTATAGATTCAATCATGTTGCTATGACAAATACTCACACGAGTCTGTGAATTGCGCATACACACGCATACATGTGCATCTTAGGAATTCCTGAATCGGAAAATGAGACTCTCCTGAGTTTCTCCAGCAAACAAAAGCCTCTGGGTTAAGAAATAGGCCTAGAATAAACATTAAAGTGTATGTCTCTAATATTCTTTAATAAGGTATCTGACATTTTAGACGACTTAAGAACCAAACCCAGTCTTCACACCCAGGCTTAGCTCCAGATGCTCAGATCTTGTACCCATTGTCCCTGGTGAGTTCACCCAGAACCAAGCCCATCTCCCACCATCTCCATACAATCAGGCCTAACTCCGTCCATGTAGCTCACACACTGCTTTAGCCTGTAAGCTCCCCAGAATCTGGACTACCCACTCTGTCCCCGTACTCCCAAGCCTGGCTCCAGACACACGATTCCCTTACTGGCCCTGCCAGAGGCAGACTAGACTCTTACATCAGACACACAAGCAACAAAAGAAGGCCACATGCTCAGGCCACATTGCAAAAGCATAATGTGAAATACCAAAATATCATCACCTCCTCCTCGCAAAATAAGAAAATACCAGAAGTGTTCTCTCATGAGAATTTGCTAGACGAAGCCCAGGACACAGAATTTAAAAACAACAATCATAAACTTAAATAATTCAATGGGTTTTAAAAAGACACAATTAGTTTCAGTGAACCTAAAGAATATAAGCTTCTCAGCAGCGTCCAAGAAAAGACAAACATGTTGAGTGAGAGACAATTTGGGGTTTAAAGAGTGAATTCAGTAGACAGATAGAAACGTTGAAGACAATTCAAGCTCAGTTGAGGGTGGTATTGTAAAACTCAATAACCCAACTAGAAACCTCAGGGGAAGCCTTACTGTAGGATGGGTGAAATAGAAGATAGACCATCAGGACTTGAAGACAAAGTAGACATGAACCATTCATGGTTATACCACAAAAGGTTACACCACATGAAAGAAATGTGAAGGAACTTTGGATCACCGTAGATCTTTGAATTATAGACATAGATAAAGAAGATTGCCAGTTTAGTAGCGTAGACCAGATCTCCAACAGCATCATGGAAGAAAAATTCCCCAAATTAAGGAAAGACAGGCTCCTACAGATAAAAATAGCACACAATATCAAACAAATGAGACCAGGAAAGAAATTCTCCGTTGCATGTTACAATTAAAACACTAAATGCATATAACAAAGAGAAGTGTTGGGGGCAGCGAGAGAAACATCACACGCTACCTTGAAAAGAAAACCTATTAGAGCAACAGCTGACTCCTCAATGAAAGGGCAGAAGAAGTTAGTGTAATGTTCTAAAATGTTCTAGAACACCATGAGTCACAATCCAGAATACTGTATACAGTCAAATAACCTGCCTTAATCGACAGCGGGACTGGGGGACAATCCGTGATATAAACAGGCTAAAAGAACCATATTCAGCACCACCAAACCTCCAGAGAATATTGGAAGCAATGCTTCATACTGAAGAGAGGCATATGCGTAGCCAAGAGACTATAGAACAGACACAAATGAAGCTGTGATAACTGGAACGCATAATGGGACTAAGACAATAAACAGCGAAGAGAGACAGTAATCAACTGTAACCTTTCAATAATAACTTGAACTATTAATGTCCCCAATCAAAAGGCACAGGTTAGTTGAATGTATTGAGAAACAAAATCCAGGGCTGGTGAGAGATTTCTCGGATGTTATGAGTGCTGGCTGGTCTTCCAGAAGTCCTGGCACTCACATTTAAGCTCGTCACATCTATACTCCAATTCCAGGAGCTCTGATACCCTCTTCTAATCTCTGTGAGCACACAGCTTGTAAACGGTACAAAGGAATGCATTCAGGCAAATATATATGTGTGTGTGTGTATGTGTGTGTGTGTGTGTGTGTATGTACACACACACATATATATTTGTTAATATATATTTATTATAATATATAATAGATTACACATATATTATATATTATTAATGTATTATATTTACTTTATATTATATATAATATTTTTATTTTTTAAAATAAATAAAATCAACTTTCCTGTTGTTTACAGGAAATTTGTCCTATTTTCAAATCTAAATACCACTTTAAAGTTAAAGGACAAAAAAGCATTCCAAGCAAATGAGACCAGTAAGCACACAGGCATAGATATGCTAATATCCAACAAAAAGCATTTCAAACTAAAACAAACCAAAGAGATAGGGAGGGTCAATTAATTCTAATCAAAGGAACAATTTACCAAGAAGACATGGCAATCATAAACACGTATGCACCAAACTTAGGCATACCCAATTTCGTAAAAGTGCACTACTGGAATTCACAACCCAGATTAACTTCAAATTAGGAACAATGGGTGACTTCAATATCCTACTTTCTCCAATAGATAGGTTATCTGGACAAAATACGAACAGAGAAACACTGGAATAAATAATATCATGCATCAAATGGACCTAACAGATACCTATAGAATGTCTCACCCGAACACCAAAGAATACGTATTCAACTTAGCAGTTCATCTTAGCTTCTCTGAATTAGACCACATATTGAGACACACACACACAAAAAAAAAAAAAAAAACTTAACAAATTCAGAAAAAGTGAAATAACTACGTATCCTATCTGACCACAATATACTAAAGCCTAAAGTCAATAGTAAACAAATCTGTAGTAATTACACAAAGTCATAGATTTAAAAAACACATTACTCACTGATGAGTGGGTAAAAGAAGAACTAAAAAAAGAAAGAAAAATATTTCTGGAACATAACGGAAACGGAAGCACAACCCAGCAAAAGCTGTGATTAAAATCCGTCCTGTGAGGGGAATCTATAGCTCTAAATGAATATGCCTGGACTCAAAGTCAGAAATAGCACAAATAAATGACTTAATGATGAACTCAAGAGTTAGGAAAGCCCTCCAGCAGCTGATGAGAGCAGAGGCAGAGACCCACAGCTAAACACTGGGTCAGGAGAGAGCCAGGATTGGACATCTCCATCAGGTCTCTCCTCGTGGAGCTCGGGGAACCTGCAGAAGAAGGGGTGCTGTAGGAGCCAGAGAGGTCCAGGGCACCAGGAGAACATGGCCCAGGAAATCAACTGGACAGGGCTCACAGGGGCTCACAGAGACTGAACTGGCAATCATGCAGGCTGCATGTCTGAGCCAGGTCCTCCGCATATATGCTTTGGTTGTCAGCTTGGTGTTTTTGTGGGACTCCAGCAGTGGGAATGGGGGTGTCTCTGACTCTCTTCCTGCTCTAGGGACCCTTTTTGTCCTGCTGGGCTGCCTCATCCAGCCTTGATGCGAGGGTTTATGCCTTGTCTTGTTGTATCTTGTGAAGTGTTTGGCTGACATCCCTGGGAGGCTTGTTCTTTTCTGAGGGGAATGGGGGGAGGAGTGGAGCTGGGGTAGACAGGAAGTAGGGGAGGACATGAGGATTGGAGAGAGAGGTAACTGGGGTCAGGGTGTATTGTGGGGAAAGCAAGAAATTTTTAATTAAATTTTAAAAAAAAGAATTTGGAAAACCAGGAGCAAACCAAACCTAAATCCAGCAGATGGGAATAAAGAATAAAACCGGAGCAGAAATTGATAAAATAGAAACAAAGAAAAGCACACAAAGAATCAACAAATCTCTCTGACAGACTCTTAGCCCAACTTAGCTAAAGAAGAAAGAGAAGATCCAAACTAATGGGGTCAGAAAAGTACAGGGACACTGTATCACAGTAGATGCCGAAGAAATTCAGAATATTATAGGGGAATACTTTTAAAAAATTATACTCCATTAAGTTAGAAAATATTTTTTAAATAGACAAATGTCTAGATTCACGGAAACCAGGAATTAATTGATTATTGAATATTTGCATTTTATTAATACACTTTAAAAATCATAGTAATAAGAACATTTATGTATTTAATTTGAGTGTGCCGTCACTTCTGTAGGACCCTGATTTATGAAACAATGGGAGGAGAACTTATTTTTTTCAAGTACTTCTAGTAAAATTTTAGAGTTATCCACTTTGGATTCCACGGTGTAGCTTTTGTCCTCTGGTACCGCCACTCACTCTGGCCAGGGAGATGTAGTGCTAAATCTAGCTCAAGTGTCCATCCCTGGAGGTGGGGTGGGTCTCTCTGGATCCACGTGGACTTGGTCTCGGGGAGAGTACTCTCAAGGCAAACCTGAACAGAATGGCCCTAATTCAAAACCATCTGTACCTATAAACCACACGAGTATGCAGCGTCCGGTCACTCCTAAATGCTAATGGTGTGCCCCTAAATTGGGTAAATGGACCAAGTTCTCATTCCAGTCCTTCTTAGATCTTTAGAATCTGTGGATCTGATTTGACACAATTCTTTTTATCTCCCTCTCTGTTATAGAACAGCACCGTGACCTTGGACAAGCCAGCAAACCTGCCCCACCCTTCTTTTCTTTATCTGTAAACTAACGTGCGAGCCAAATGCGCTCCTGGATGTGTTTGAGATTTTTTATTTTTTTTAATGAATCTATGTTTACCTCAAGTTCAAAGTCCCGGTAAGAGTTCTCAGGTTGCAAACATATCAAACTAACTTCTTGGAAAGCTAAATACGTTTAAAACTATTTAAAAACATAGATTCTAAAGCAAAAACTAGGACTACAACTTTGAAAATGACAGAAGCTATAGCCTTTGGGGAAAATCTAGTCAGGTAGTCCTGTACAGCCCTGCCTCGTGATGAATCAGCTTCTGTTCCCACTCAGAATCCAGATTCTCTAAAGAGATGCTAAAGTGTATCAGCAGGGCCACCTCCTCGTATTCCAGCTGTGGCTGGCGAGGCACTTGGCTGGTGTTCCCACAAGGGCAGCAAGCCATAGAGGAGTAACAGTTCAGGCAAGGTAGTGAGGGTAATGAGCACACAGGATTGCCAATGCTCTCTCTGCAGGTGAGCGAATCGCAAGCTGGGCGCCATTTGCTTTGCATATATTTCAATGGATCTCTGTGCAAATTCCTTCTACAGTATGCCTAGAACTCTTCCTGCCTAAGGCATCGCCCCACAACAGCAGCAACAAAATAAATAATCAGCGTCTAAAATCCAAAGGAAATGAATAGGGGACCAAGAGACGTGGACGTTAGAAGTGGTGATTTTAAAATGCGATTCACTTCTCAGAAACGTTGTAAGACAAAGGCCAACAACTCAGTTTTGTTTTCATCAGACTCTATTATTTTCCAGCCAAGGGCATTGCTCATACAATGAGATAGTATTAAAATATATGAATGCAAATTCAAAAACTGCAGCAGAACAGGTGAATAATTTATAAGTATACCAAATGAATCAAGTGCTCCTCCAACCACAATCAGTGTGCATTGCTACCCAAAGCCATGTAATTACAGAGTAATTATCCAGTTCCTAACTTGAGGCTCCAATATCAGTACTGGAAATTACGTACCGGTTATACCTCGATTTAGAGCAGAATTAGATTACTATCACTATCAAGCAGAATTAGCAACTTGTTGCCATCTTTAGGGAGAATTTAAATATTTGGCATTGAAATGGACACGTTAGAGTCTGCACATGCGTTGGCCACACACATGAGGGCAGTTGCATAATATTTGCAGGTCTGTGTTTGCGGGAATATGGATCTGTTTACCCTGCAATCATAAAGATGTGCAATGATTTCAAGGTTTTTTTTCAGGTAAAAGTATAATTTTTCAAAATGTGTTCCACCTGTATTTTTTATCCAATGTGTCCTACCAATAAATGAAAATGAGTTTAAGATAAAGTGAGGGAAACTTTGCAAAGGACCTCTGTTCTGTTCCTGGGTAACCCTGGCTCTGAAAATCACACACACTCAGCTAGCACACAGAATCCTCAGGGTCTCCGCAGGGCCCACATGGGCCTTGACATACCAGGTACCCAACAAGTGCGTCATGAACAGAGGGCTAAGATGAGCCTTGGGATGTCCTTAGGATTTGGTTTTCAAGTGGGAAAGCATGGAGGGTTTCCAAAGAAGGGCCAGAAAACAGTTCTGTCTGCAAGTCATGAATTCTTCCAGGGCTTGTGTTCCCCAAACCCACGAGGATATTTATCAGTGGGAAACTCTTAGCCCATCTAACACCTCTTTACACATGGTGTAAGAGTGCAGTGAAACAATAAGATAGAAAATCTTCCTCTGGAGATCCCTCACTGGGAGTCTGTCACCTCCTCTCTGGAGATGTCTCAAATGGAAACCAGAAAATGGAAACTGAGAGCTTGGGTCACTCCAAGTCCTCATCCTTCCACAGAGACTCTTAACCACACCAGCAAGAGCACAGTTAGCAATAGTGGCATGCATTTCCCAAAATCCTGCTACAGGCAGATGTTGCCCTTATAGAACTCACTCTCTCCCATTCTCTCTCTCTCTTTCTCTCTCTCTCTCTCTCTCTCTCTCTCTCTCTCTCTCTCTCACACACACACACACACACATCACCCCACCCCCCATACACACACACACCACACCACCCCCCATACACACATACACACACACACATCACACACATGCACACCTCACACACATACTCATACACACACACCCACCACACACACATCACACACATACACACACCATACACACACACACTCATACCACACACACACACACACACACACACATACACATACCACATACACACACACATAGACACACACACACACACACACACACACATACCACATACACACACACATAGACACACACACACACCACACACACACATACACCCCCCCACACACACACCACACACACACATAACACACACCCCCACACACACCACACACACAGTGGGAGGAAGATACAGAGAAGGCACACACGGAAAACTGGAACAACAAAGACAGACTTTGCAACCAAAAATTTGACTTGCTGAGTGATGGAGCTGGTGATATGTGGAGAGAGCAGAACGCAGGAACGCGCAGTTAGCTAGGAACGGGAAAGGTACCAGACCCCAGGAGCCCACGTGACTGGACAACTGGACAGAGCAACTGGAAACCAAGTGCTGGCCCTTCTTTTTAAACTATCTGTTCCCGATTCTAACTACTCTTAAATGTAGCTCATGTTTTTTAAGACTAGATACCTTCCATGTCTGGGGATTCTCATGTACTCGCCCTAGATGAAGCACAGACTGGCTGAGGGGTTTTCTTTGTGCTTTTTTTTTTTTTTGTCAACTCTCTAGACAACCACAGCATGCACCCAGGGTTTTAAAAATGGCTCATATCAGCACAGTCCACCAGTACAAAGCCATGAGCGTCACCTTGAGAAGGATCCCAATATATCTACAGCTATTGGCAGCCAAATTTCAAGTTACTGTGCTTGAGAGATCATGCTTTATAAACCATAAGCCATTGCCATTCACTTCTGCATGCTCCTACACAGAAAGCTAAGCAATGAATCTTGGGAAAGAGCAGACAGCGTATTGCCTTGAGCAATGGTTCTCTTTGAAAAATAAAATACAAAGCCCAAAACACGTGGTCTAAAGTGCAGGCACAAGTATTGTCCAAGCTCTCTTGGCTACTGAAATAATCAAACTCATAAGAATTGTGTTAGGTTAGGGTACTATGATGTGTACTCATTTCCTAGCAACTGCAGGACTGCTGCATGCCAGCTCCACCAGAAGCTAACTGTGATAATATTTGGCTTCTTTAAACTGTGTTAATCTATAATAACAAAATTACTGTTTCTGGAATATAGATGTATTGTGGGGAGGAAAGTACATGAAAAACTGGGTGCTCATGTTTAATCATTCACTTGTAAAATAGGACTCATGATTATGATGTGATTTCTTCTTACGTAGAGGGTATTGTTTAAATGGTATATAGGTATGTGGGAAATAATGAGAGAAAGAAGGGAAGAAGGAAGCTTGCAAGATGTGTGCATAAGATCTTCGTGTGTTGGAGCTTTGCTTCTCCCATAAGGAGGAAGAAGCTTACAAAAGGAACCTGGTGAGATGTATGAGTGAGATGCATGGATGTTGGAGCTTTGCTTCTTCCACAAGATCAAGACGAAGCTTACAAGATGGGTAAGGTGCGTGTGTGTTAAAACTTACAAGATGTATGTGTAGGTGAGGTGAGTGTGTGTTGAAGCTTTGCTTCATCCACAAGATGTGTGTGAATGTGTGTATGTGTGATTTTATGGAGAGGATACAGAGAGAAAAGAAGAGAAAAAAGGCCTGAATAAAGAGAGAAGTCTGGTCCCATCTATGAGGTGTGGTTTTCCTCATATTATTCACGACTCTGCCTCTCCCTCCTAGACAGTGACTCTTGACAGTGCTGGACCTCGGTACTAAGGCAGACCAATTAAATTTGATTTTTTTTTTTTTTGGTGTACAACAGGCCTGAGTACTTTGTAAATCCCCCTTGATGACTAGGGTTGGGGGGGGCTTGGAGCATAAAGTCAGAGGACAACTTTCAGAAGTCTCTTATTCTTCCATGTTTTATGGAAATACATGTTTTGTTTTACAAAATATGTTTTTGAATAATATGTAAATGTGCTTTTGAAAGCTTTTATGTTAGAGCTGATTATAAAATTGGAGTATAGAAAACAAAAGTATTTTCAGAAGTTGTTATGCAGAATTATTATCAGATTTTTTGTGTTTAAAAGAAAGGCGGTTTTTGATGAAGGAATTTTTAATGATTTCTTCGTGCTTTTAAGCATCATTATGAATAGAACGCGTACCTTTTACAAAGGATGAGATAATAACCCAAGTTACTATTAGAACTACTAAAATGTTGTGTTTCCTAGAATTAATACATACTGATAAAATATTTTGACATTAAATGTAGAACAATCAAAACCACAGTTACAGATTACCATTGCTATTTGCTGATCAAGGGTGACGTTTAGCAGTTGTACAAGTTCGCATTCCCAGCCTGAAGGCTCACGTCACCCGCGTCTCCACGAGAACTCACTCTCTCTGGTCGCTTCGCTAATCGTTTTTATTGAACTGAGGTGGGATCTCATGACAGTTAATTTGTGTTTCCCTGATGGCTGGTGATGTTGAGCATTTTTTAATGTGTTTGTTGGCTACCTGCATGTCTTTCTTTGTCTATTGTAGAACGTCTGCCCATTTTTCAATCCTAGTCAGTTTTTTTTTTTTCTTGAGTTTTGAGAGTTCTTTAATTTTATTTTTACATTAACTGTAAGATAATGGACTCTCACTGCCATTGTGAAAGTGTGCCTGTTCCACAGTTGGTGGTTGGTGTTCCTGGTATACTCAAGATATCATTTGTAGAAATATTATAATCTTACTCTGAAAAGTTTCTTTCTCTTTCCTGCATTTGAACAAATCTTTGTTTCTTTTTAAATTTCAGAGGGATTTGTTTCAGTTTGTTTGCTTTGATCTAGAAGCTCATAATGGGTGTGGGGAGTGGAGGAAGCCCTGAATGAATGAAGTCCTTAGCGAATGAGTGTTGTTGACATGAGCGTGCCCATGTCGAGGACCACACCCATAGAGGCATGAGAAAATGGCACTAGCCCCCCACACCCCACATCCCCACACTCCCAGGGCGAGGCCCATGTGTAGATGTTGACAGTGTACAAAAAACGTCCACCACACCTTTCTCTTACTGCAGACTGTTCCCCTACAGAAGCGTCTGCTGCAGAGACCAGCAAGCTTGCCTTCCTGCTCGTTGTATATAGTAGCCCTGCCTCTGTGTCTGTACGCAACACCACCACCTCTATTCAGCTGGATACTAGAAATGTGCCGAGTTTCCAGGCTGCTGCCGTTTCTCCGTCACAGAGCCCAGTCCACCCGATCCCAGCTTCCATGTGCTTCAGTTCTTCCTTCCCTCATCAGCCCGCACCAGGTCAATCCCTGGAAGCCATACAAGAACTCAGCATGTGAATATGATATTCACATTCCCTCTCAAATCCATGATTCTTCCTTAATTATTGGGGTGTGTGTGTGTGTGTGTACGCGCGCGCGTGTGTGTACACATCATGTGTATATGTAAATGCAGCCTACTGTACTTAGTGCTGCTCATGTGTGTTTGTTAAGGGCTGACCACATGGGATTGGATAAACTATAATTGGATGACTTTTCCCTAGAGAAGACTGATTCTCCCTCTCTCAGTAGCCATTAGTTGCCTTTGGCTCTCAGTCTTATTGAGGATAAGACCGCACGAGATTTCCCTATCCACGCTGGAATGTCACCTGGTGTTGCTGTTCTGTGGGTCTTGTTTAGGGGACAAATATTTTGACATTTTGCAGGTGCAGCTTCCCTGATATAAAAAACTCTGTCGCACATGGACATCCCAGCCTCTTAATTCTTACAATCTTTCTGTCCCTTTCCTCCACGATGTCCCCGAGCCTCAGATGTGGGGGTATATTGCAGATGTATCTATTGGGTTGGACACCTGGTCAGTTATTAGCATTTTGACCAGCTGCATTTCTATAATGGTAATAAAAGTATTATCCCATGATTTTTGCTGGTTCGATATTAATGTGGAATTATGTAGTAATTCCTGAGACACTGTAACATGTAAGTTCCTATTAAAGAAAACTCTTTTTTCAGAGTCAGAAACAATTAGAATAACAAAAACAAATTATAAAATTAATAATTGTTCTTATAAAGATTGATGCATACTATGTTCAATATTCAAATGCTGTAACAGGATTAAATGATATAACACAAGAAGGTAATCATGTTTCCACAAAAACCTACAAGCCAATTTTATTTCATTGTACAAATTATTACTTATTTATATTGATCCATATGGTAAAGAAAAAATATTCGTTGTCACTGTTTGTATATAAGTTATATTTATGTCTAAATTTAATATTCATATGATTTTTGATTGTTGTAAAGTGCTTTCCATCTGTCGTTTCTAACTGCTAATATATATGATGTAAATTGATAGCTATTTAGTATCACATGGAAAACAAAAGCAATGGAAGCATGCTCCACACTAGAAAATAGTTCTCCATCCATCAGGAATCTAAGTACTCAAGTCTTCTGAGAAAGAAAGATGTGGTAAGTTAACTAATCTTCCTTTGCTTTTACCTGAGGGCTTCGATTATCCTAATGTCCCCATATTCTGAAGTGGAGACTATCTTTGATGTTGCAATTACACAAACTATAAATCTCTAATGAATGTGATAAATACATTCAGTAAGAGAAGCTTTTAAAAATGGCTTTCTCTGAGGTGTGCAAGGGGTTGCTCGTGAAAAGAGAGGCTTAGTTGGTAGTCTAGTTCCATTCTGTTGCTATGACAAAACACTGTGACCAAAAGCAACTTAAGAGAAGTAATTGTTTTTTGATTATTATTAATTAATTAATTTATTTATTTATTTTTGATTTACACCTCCAAGCCACAGATCACCAATATAAAAGGACAGGCCAGAAATTCAAGCATGACTTGAAGGCAAACTTCTTACTGGCTTTCTGGCAAGCCTGTGTTTACTTGGCTTTCTTACCCAGCCCAGGACTGCCCAGGACCAGGGAATGCTATCATCCACAGTAGGTTGGACCTTCTTACGTCAACTGACAGTCAAGGAACCTCTCAGAGTTATGTCACAACAGGCCAATCTGATCTCCCAGTCCCTCAGCTGAGACTCTTGTCTCAGGTGATCTTAGGCTGTGTCACGGTGACAGTTAAAGCTAACCAGCACATTTGCATATGTCAGCGCTTAGCATTGGAACCTGATTGACAGAGGTACCTGTGTGTTCTTCAGTGATTTTTTTTATATTAATGAAATACTCAGTTCTCCTATGCAAGGCCTTGATTAAAATGTGATACTACATCTGCTCATAATAACCCAGAGTCCCTGGATGAACAACGTTGATACCTTGTTATGACAACTATGGGAAGAAGACAGCAAGAAGGTAGCGAGCGGCATCTGGGAAAGGAATGCTTTTGGTCTGAGCATGAATATGGAGAATGCTTTCGTGTCTCATTATCTAAGAGATAGAAGAGGTGACATTAGCAAGATGGCAGAACAGAGACACCGGATCTCATCACCCATAGAAAGGCCAACATAAAAGACAGCTGCATGGGAAACACCTTTTTGAGAACCCCAGAAGTCAACTGGGAAATTTCAGTACCCCAAGTTTAAAGCCAAGAATAGTCACATTGAGAGTGGTAAGCCAGGCACAGTGGCACACACCCTTGATCTCAGCTACCTAGGAAGCTGGGGTGGGAAGATCCCAAGTTCAAGGCCAGCCTGAGCAATATTGGTCAAGCTCAAAAGAAACAAAAGGAAGGAATGTTGCAGAAGTTTATTTTTAGTTATATACAAAATAATTGTTTCATGCACTGTTGAGTGAGGGACTGTCTAGGGCATTTTGTATTGTCTGCAGGTGCTGGATTTCTGTGGGGGTTGTTTAATTGCTAATGATCTGCACGTGCTATCAGTAGAACACCTGAGGAGTCTTGAAAGATTAAAAACACTTGAGCTGAGATGCTTGGGGTTCCATTATGGAGTCTGGTGCTGGCCACAATGGAGGTTCTCTGGCAGGGCTTCCATGTATGAGAATGCCTCCTTGTCCTGTTTGCTGAAGCCACCCCATCAGTAGGCAAATGACTTGCATGCAATGTGGGGCAGGACATCATGTCAGCTAATCCAAAGTGGAGACAAGGAAAAACAAGAAAGAAGCTCCAGACCTCACAGAGTCCGGTAGAGTACACTCAGGGCAGCTCCAAGAGAACAGAAATTATATATTTGCAAAAGATAATGAGTAAAAGTCTCCTGAAGGAAGAGGGGGGAGAGAAAGGGAAATAAGTCTTTATGAAGAGAAAATTGTGAAAATTAAGTGAGAAAGAGGGTTCAAAGGTGAGAGCCACAGAATGGAGGCCCTTAGAGGTAAAGAATTCAGTTGGGAGCAGGAAAAAAGCAAGGTTCTTACTGCTTTTTCTGATCACGGAGCCAATGCTCCCTCCTGCTGCTGGTGGTAGCCTGCTGTTTCAGGAGCTGAGTTTCCGATAGCTGCCCTGTGTGTGTGTGTGTGTGTGTGTGTGTGTGTGTGAATCTCAAGATGCTGTGTTTGAGATCTATGGGAGGGGTTGTATGTCTCCCTGTAGCAATGGTGAAAAAAACTGCCAAACTGCCAAGACTTTGCCAGATACTCTTCCCACTGGCCTAGGACCCCTTGCTGTCGAAACCACAGCTGGGAGCCAAAAAGCCCAGCTTAGTTAAACTGAACTTTTTTTTTTTTCTCTGCAAATGTGTCTACAAGAGGTCCTGATAAGACACATCTGCTATGGTGAAGAGAACTCCACACCATGGAATTCCTACAGTGACCAGTTATTTTTCCAGCCAACCAGACTCTATCTTAAAACCTGGAAAGCGTTTTCTACGAATTAGCACACAGAAACTGTTTTCCAGAACTATCCAAGGTTGCATCTCATCTTGGTAGCCAAACTTGGTACTATAAGAGTCATCCAGCTGGTGCTGGTTTTGAAGGCATGAAGGGGTCTTTGGAGAGCAGCTGAGACTTGGCACTGTGAGAGGCCAAGAGGTCATTGGTAAACGTTCAGCTTCATTAGTGGTCGAAGCCCAGATGAAGGGGTCATGTAAAGAAGTTGAGGCTTGTACCATGGGATGACCACCAAGAACAGCAGCAGCAGTGGAGTGGAGCCAGCCAGAGCCTGGAAGACAAGCTGTGTGTGCTGCAGAGGGCAGAGCCAGAGAAGTGATCCAAGCCCTTTGGAGGAGCCCAGAAGATCCTGAGTGAATTCCAGATAATTCAACACTGATAATGTTTTTCTGCGGTCCAAAGACATTGTGAAAGCTTGATAGATGTTTGGTTTCATTTAGTCCTGTGCATTAGAAGCCTCACAATTGTTCCTCTTGTAAATGTTTTTGCTCGTGTAGTGTTAAATTGTGTTGTAAAGGTAATGCAGTTTTGTTTTGTTTTTTATACAGAAAGGGGGAATTGTTGCAGAAGTTTATTTTTAGTTATATATAAAATAATTGTTTTATGCACTGTTGGTGAGGGGCTGTCTGGGCATTTTATATTGTTTGCAGGTGTTGGATTTTGTGGTGGTTGTTTAATTGCTAATCTGCATGTGCTATCAGTAGAGTACCTGAGGAATTCTGAAAGAATAAAAACACCTGAGCTGAGATGCTCAGGGTTCCACTGTCGATTGAGTATGGAGCTGGCCAGGATGGTGGTTCCCTCTGCTGAGGTCTGGCAGGGTACGCACATATTAAATATGCATCCTTGTCTCTCTAGCTGAGCTGCCCCAGCAGCAACATACTACTACAAAGGAAGGAAGGAAGGAAGGAAGGAAGGAAGGAAGGAAGGAAGGAAGGAAGGAAGGAAGGAAGGAAGGAAGGAAGCAAGGAAGGAAGGAAGGAAGGAAGGAAAGAAGGGAGGGAGGGAGGGAGGGGAATGGAAGAGAGAGAGAGAGAGAATGAAAGAGGGGGTAGATGAAGAGAGAAGATGAGTGAAAGAAACAATTCCATTTTGAACATGTTACCTTCTCCCAAGCCAAGACCCTGCATCTCTAGGAGCAAAAGCCCAAGTTTCAGCTTCTTCCTTGGGAGGTAAAGAGAAAAGTAGAATTTTCAGTCAAAGTCTTTTCTCTCAAGGAACTGATTTCTATCTCACACACTTCACAGTGTTCATGCCTAGGGACTGCAGAGAACAAAAGTGAGCTCAACAGCTGTGTCAGTGCCAGAGAACTTGTAATACCACAAACAGAAGCTGGCACGGCCAGCCACAATAGGGCGTGAGAGCCCAGCCTGTGGCTTCAGGAGGCGAAGGGATGAATGAAATGTGTGTCAGAAAAGTCCCAGCTCTTCAGGGAGCTTCAGAGAGACTGGCTTCTGCCTTACCCAACCCAAGTTCCTGACAGAGAAACAGTACCTTGTTTGCCTGGGGCCACAGGGAACAAAAGTGTTTAAAGGCACACAGTTTAGCACTGTGGAATTGTAATACTACGGATAGGCACTAGAGGGAGAAGGAGACTACAAACTGAAGAGGAAACCAGCAAAACTCTGGCAGGGTTGCACAGAGAAGAATGGATAAATGTATCCTTTGGAAAAACGTGAGAGGGTTGTAGAACCTTCAGCTAGGAAGGACTGTGAAGGTCTTTCCTTGTACAGAGCTGGAATATAAAGACATAGAGACAAGTGTTTTTCAAATGTACAAGTACAAAGGTACAAGGCACAGAAAGAAATGAGAAAACACGCCCCAATCATAGGAACTAAACGGATCTCCAAAAACTCACCACAAGTAATGGAGTTAAATGAACTACCAGATTAAGAATTCAAAATAGCCATACTGTAGATATTCAATCCACTAATGAAAAATTAATGATCAGAATGACAGTACCAACTCTCTTCCATTTCTTTAGATAACCAAACAGTAATTTTAAAGGTAAAGAACACAATAGAATGGAAACTTCATAACTTCATCCACTAAAGGGAATCAACAGGCACAAAGATGAATCACTGACATTATCCAGTCAGAAGTACAATGAAAATGAACAGCAAGAGAGAAAGGAACCTACAGAAAGTATGCTCGCAAAGTAGAGAGGCCAGAAAAGTGAGGGGTTGGTGATGCTAAGAGTGCTTGTTGGGCTCTTGGTTCAACTCCTACTGCTTACAAAAAGAAATAAGGATGAGAGAGAGGGAGGAAGGCACAGAGAGAGAGAGAGAGAGAGAGAGGGCCAAACATTTTCAACCCTGTGGAAGGAAATGGACATATAGATGTCCAAAGGACTCTAGCTAAGATTAATACAAAGAAGCACTTACTAAGAGAAATTACAATCAGGGATTTTGGAAACAGTGAGCTAAAAGTGACTTATCACATACAAGCAAGACCTGGTAATAACACCTAGGGGTTTCCCACTGAAACCCTTGCCAGGCAGAAAGATACACAATAACATATTCAAGAACTGAGGAAAATATTGCCAATCAAGAACACTATATCTGGTCAAACTTTCTCCATAAATAAAGCAGAAACACAGTTCCAGATAAATAAGTACTGAGGGAATTCAGCACCATTGATTTAAAAAAATAAGAATGCTAACACATTTTTAATTAAATTGAAAAGATGATGTTATGCTGTGTGTAGTTAACAATACCATGCACTTAAAATTTTAATGTTAATTTTATGTATTCTTTATCATGATTACAAACAAACTTAAAATTGTTAAATGAGAAACAAATAACAGCTACATTCCAAAAACATTAACTGTCTAGGTATAGACAGTGAAGAACAAGGCTTCTGAGACTTCCCGCTCGCAAACCCTACGCACCTGGGAGACCTTCATATGACCGTTGATAACAGGGATATGAAATGGGTGCGCATTTACTGACAGCAAATTACAAAATAAAATATTTTAAGCAATAAGGTATAAATATAATTTTACCATTTATTAAAAACTAAATCAAACTTGCTTACTAGTAAGATGGACATGCTTGTGAATGTTTACACAAGGAACGGAATCTTGACTGATTGTTTGATACTGTGGTACACAGAGCATCTTGAATGTTTGTTCAAATCACCAATATTTACTTTTATAATCAACTCCGAGAACGCCGTTCTGCATAAATACATAGTACAACATATAGGAATATGCTTAGAGCCATTTCAGAAAATGTAGGAAATCCTGCCCTAATCAAAATGCAAAACAAAATTCATTGAATGATTTTTTTATTTTTATTTTATATTTTTATACATTTTTTAATTTTTATACCTTATTTTTTTCAATTTTTATACATTTTTAACTAAAATATAATTACATCACTTTCCCTCCAAACATTTCCAAGTTCACCCAGCGCTCAAATTGGTAGTCTCTTCTTGTCCCGTTACCACCGTTACGTGTAACACGCACAAATATATAATACAACCCCCTGAGTCCATATTGTTGCTTGTGTACATATGGTTTCAGGGTTGTATTGGATAAACAGCTAGGAAGCTTACCCCTGATGGAGGATAGCTCTCCCATTCTCAGCAGTCCCTCGTCCAGCAATCTGACCCTGTGAGAATGTTTTTCCTCATCCGTATTAACATAGCTATTGACATTGCCATTGTTCAGATGTTGCTTATGCAGCATTTCTAGGAGAGACGGTCTCACGGCAGACTTCCTGGTTCTCTGGTTCTTACAATCTTTCTACCTCTCTTCTGAGACATTCCCAGAGCCATAGATTCAGGAGTTTGATAAAGGGTGATAGTTGAACTTATTTGTGTGCACAAGGATAAGATTTAGAATGGAGTCAGGAATTAGGCTGATCTAACAAAGTGCTGGGAGTAAGAGTCTCTTCTAAGATCCACGACGTCACTAGCCAAGGAAAGTTGGCCAGGGTTCTGGAACCAGACATGGTGTTCCTCCTGTTGAATGGGTGTAAGTCCAATTAGACAGCCAGTGGTTACCACCAACATGTGAGTGCCTCTTACTGTATCTCTGTGGATATCTTACTATGCTGGTCACTGCCGTGGTTGACAGGTGCCACAGCTGGTAGGACTGTCAATTGCTTCCCTCTCTTGGCATCTTGCATAGCATTTTCTGGTACCCTGGAAGCCAGGCCACAGGAAAGAAGCTTTCAGGTCAGATGCAGCGCAAATAATTTGTGTCTTGTGTCCCAAGTGTGCAGCATCTTCAACATTAGGGGTTTGCCTCCAGCCTCCGAGAGGCAGCCGAGGGCGACAGCCATAGAATGTATCGTTCTGGGGATTCGCTTGGACTACCCTGACCAGCCAAGGGAGATTTCCCATTCCTGGTCTTGGGAATTTTTTGTTAGTCTATGTTTCTTGTAGGAGCATGTCAGCCTCACTGGCGTAACTTCCTCTACACATGTACACACACATACATAGACACATACACACACACACACACATACATACATATACACATACATACACACACACATATATACACAGATACACACACACACACACACACACACACAGATATTTTTTACGATTTTAAGTAAATATAAAATAATAAGATCCTTAAGGATTCATCAAATAACCTTGGTGTTATTTGTCTCTACTCTCCCCCCCTCACTTCTGTAGTGACCTTTCCTCACTCCACAGACAAAGCCCTCCTCCCCCATTTTTCTATCTCTGCTTCCTATGAGCTGTACCCTCCACTCCCCTCTCAAGTCTCCCTGTCATGCTGTGGTCCCTTTAAACTTCCCTGGCTTCTGTAGACACTCCACGTTGTACTCCCACATCTGAAGATTTGGAGCCAGGAACTGCACATAAAAGAAAATATTCAGCATTTCCCTTTCTGGGTTTATAGCATAATCTTTCCTAGGTCCATACCCATTTACCCAGCAAAGATAACTCCTGAACCCATTGAATGATTTGTTTTAAAGAAACTCAATTCAGCAACTCAAACGGCAACTTTAGAAATCAGATAATCTAAAGCAATGACATACAAAGATGCACTACTTTGATCCTGAATGCCCCACAATTAAAATGCTTTCTATAAGCAGGAAAATTTCATATGGAGTACAAACACTGCAATTTATAATATGTACTAGTTTCAAAACTGAGTCAAAGTGTTTCACGCAGCATTTCTTCCTTTAGCACAGTGTGACAGCAAGCAGCAGGTCTAAGCACACCCATGCTCTCAGAACCAAGGCCACAGTGAAGTCACATGATGCCACTGCCATCAGGGGGGCACTGCCAGAAACACCTCCGGTTCACTACACATCTGATTTGGAATTAGTTTCTGGCTTTTGCACATTCAGAAACCTTTCACTGGGGCTAGAGGGATTGCTCAGCGGTTATAGATTAGGCCCAAAAGCAAAGATATATGAAACCTTTCACCATCGCCAACTATTGTAACCACACACACGATAAGTTGTGCCATCTCACAAGAGGTCATGACCCCTGTGTTAAGAAGCCAGGTGTCAGTCATCTCACCCAGTGGTTTTGAAACAGTAAAATCAATCATTCTTTCCAAAATGGAAATCATAAAAGTGGAACTGCTTGTGTTGAGTTCTTTGGGAGATGTCCAGATGCCAGACAGAACACACTAAGCTCTAGATCCCCAGGAACCTCTGGTCTAATCAGAGACCACTTCGTTGGTGCCTGGGTTTGGGGAGGAATAAGTCCTCATGCTGGGGTATCCTGGATCCTGGCTCTGCACATTCTCCTTCAGCCTCTGTGCCTAACTTTGGAAAGGCCCAGGTAACGCAAGGCAATGGAGACAAAGGGGCCGGTGATGTTGGGTTGTAGAAGAATTCTTAAGACTAATCACCAGTCAGCACACATTTCCAGATTCAGTAGTTTTTAATGTCTATTTGTCTCTGTTATAGAAACAACAGCCTTTCATTAAAAAAGGAACTTTTGAAATTGCATAAGAGCAGAAAAGAAAAAATTATAATCACATCAGTTATGTACACAACCATTAACATGTGAATGTTCTCTGTCTTTTAATGAATAGATGTCGGGTTTTTGCTGAACTGCATTCATCCTGTGTGCTCAGTTTTGCACTCTGCGTTTTCACACTGTTACAGCAGAAGCAATTTCCATCTGTAAACAACATTTTCTTTCATGGCTTCACAATATGTGTTGATGTGGCTTACTGCATGGAATATTTTCTCTGATCTTTCGCCACTTTGAATAATGTTCAAATGGACATGGATCTGTATATACAGTAGTAGAATCAGCTTTTTAATGGTGTTTCTGAGGAGAAAATATGGAGCCACAGAATTCTAAGTATTTTCACACATCGTGTCAAATTACTTCCATACTTTATTTATATACAATTACATAAATGCTTTAAAATTCCAGAAAGAGAGATGGACGTACTTACTGTTATTCCCCTGAGGTCTGGAGGCTGACAACTAGTAAGTATTCTGTTATATTCCAGCACCGTCATTCGAAAATACATACATTATATATATGCACTTACCTATAATTACTAAATTAAGACTATTTATACAGGTATATAACAGTTTGGTTCTTAATGTAATCACTTATGAGCATGGTCCTATGTCAAAACAATACTCCAAGGTCTGGAAGATGGCTCAGTATGCAAAGTGGTCTTCACACAGACGTGAAGATCTAAGTTCAGGTCCCCAGGACCGACATCAGAACCCAGAATGGTGGCTGCTGCCTGTAACCTCAGAGCTGTCTAGATGGTAGAAATTCTGCAGATCCCAGGGACTGATTAGCCAGCCAGAAACAGCACACTGCAGATGTTTTCATACTTACTGTGAAAGGCACCTGTTTTAGACAACTGGAAAGCCAAGGAAAGTCCAACACTGCTCTACTTGCCCCATCTGTCTTTCCCAGCTCTCTGTGGTTTGTGAGAGAGCTGATTCACCTGAACTCACTGGGGGAGGGGCCTCCTGACACCTGGGAAATGAGCAGAGAGGGGCCCTCTGCTGCAGGGATGAGTTAGCCAGGAGGCATCCCCAGTCCTGGGAGGTCCTGTGTCTAGCCATCCAGACACTCCCCAGAGGACAGCTCCTTCCAAGCCCCTACCTCCTTCTGGGTTCTTTGCTTATTGTCTAGCCTGAAGGCTAACCCTTCTCCTAGAGCAGCGGTTCCCAACCCGTGGGTCACAACCCCCTTGGGGAGTCAAATGAACCTTTCACAGGAGTCACCTAAGACCACCTGCATATCAGATATTCACATTATGGTTCATAACTAGCAAAATTACAGTTGTGAAGTAACAACAGAAATAATTTTTTGGTTGGAGGTCACCATAACATGAGGAACTGTATCAAAGGGTCACAGCGTTAGGAAGGTTGAGAACCACTGCTCTAGAGACAAACTCTCGATAAATACATTATCCTGACTCCTTTGCTTAAGTTTGGGATAACTCTGAAAGGGCATCCCAGCTTCCAGGTTCTCCACAGGATCTGCTGAGCCTTTGTTAGGACCAACTGATTTCTAACCCCCAACTGTCCAGTCCCCACTCCTTCACCTCCCTGTAGGTGTTGGTCCTAACAGCCACCACAATAAAGCCCCCCTCTCTCTGTTTGCTGGAGCTCCACCCCTGCTGTTAGGTTGGTCCATGACTAAAGCAGTCATCAGTGCTGGGCCTCATTTTCCTACTGAGCAAAGTAAGAGGCTTTGTCTTGTTTATCCACATCGTATTCCTTTAAATGTATTTATGTGATCTCTGGTTTCAACAAATAAATCATTTTTATAAAAATCATCGACTGGGAACCAAAGTATTCACTAGGGTCCTGGTTATCATGGCTTGTTCTCAGAACCTGCCCCAAGGAGGAGCCTCCAGGCCACAGGCAGCAAGCACAGACAACCCGTCCCCTCCCAGAGGAGGAGGGTTCAGCTGAAAGATATTGGGCTACTATGTTCCTGAGGAGGTTTCTGAATGGAAGGCTTACCACAGGGCATCCACACCCAAAGAAGTCATATGGCAGTCTCTCATTTAGCAAAGTGATACACAGGGGCTCTCGAATTCCAAGAAGAAGTGAGAGAGACAGAAACCGGCTCTGCTGAATGCCTGCTAAATGTGCACACGGCATTCCTGCTCGTTTATGTAGGTAAGTGTTCATCTAATCCTTACAGTACTCCCTGTAAATTGGCCAGCCCCTTCCCATTTTACAGATGAAGCTACAGAGAACACGTGACAGCCCGGAATCACATGTTGTGTATGTACAGCAGCCAAGGCTGCATTTCCAGATGTTACCACACTCCAAAGTACATGCCTGCCCCTGCGCCTGCTTCCTCAGTGAGAGCCAGTGAGCACCTGGAGGGCAAGCCTTTCCCCTGGGAATCCTGAGCACCTAGCCGAGTGTCAATCACCTGTCACTAAACACACGTTTATGACATTAATTACTTAAGGTCTCAGAGTGGCATTTCCATGGCATTACCATATAATCATCCTCCTTACGTCCCCTCCAAAGTTCTCTTCAAATGCTCAGCCTTCAGAGGAGACCAAATACAAGAATAGTTTATCTCTCTTAAATTAAACAGAGGGTATCTCTCCCTCTGTTTACACAAAGGGCTCACTCCTTCCCTATTGGCAAGATTACTCTACCTATCCTGGTAAGCTAGGGGCCCATTGATTACCCTTAAACCCAGTATGCTTTGGAAAGATGGTTTAAATGTCTCCTTCTTAGCGTGTCCATAAAAACCATCCGAAAGATATTGGATCATTCAATGAGACTCAATGAGGCCAATGTTGACTGCTGCCTCCCGAGGTTATCACGCTTAATAAAATAGGCTTTATAAACCTCATGAAGGCTGTAATTAAATTTATAAGCAGCCCTTCTCACAACTTTAGCAAAAGATGTCTAACTGATGGTGTGTGTATATGTTTTGTGAGTGTATGTGTGTGTTTTAAAATCCTGTTCCATAAGGATTATGGCTCCCCCGCTGTTTGGAAAAGATCATCTCACTTGTAACACTAATAACTTGAGCAGGGGCGAAGCTGGCCTGGTGAATGGAATGCACTTCACTGCACATCTTGGCTCAGCTAGAAATCGGAAACAGATGGTCCTTGCGGCTGCTTTCCCACTCGAGCCCGCTCACTGCCAGCCTGTGGTCTTCAGTGGGCTGCTGCTGGCAGTCTGTGACTCGAACATAGTAGGACGTGGCAAAAGAAATCAAATCTTTTCCAATGAGCAGCAAGTTATAATGAAATTTGACAGATCTGACATTCTATACCTAACATCTAGTTAGAATATATTAACCTTTTAGTTTTCTTAAGCGCCTTGCATAGAAGTTGTGAATATACTTATTAGAAGCGCGTGTGGCGTGCGTTCTCTTTTCCTTTCTTCCTTTTAACAAGGGGCAGAGGGCTGAGCCCACTCTTGGGTGGCAGCTGGCTAACAGAAAATGCAGAGAGGGATTAAAAGTCAGGGAACTTCGAAATAGAAATGAGGTGCAGGAAACACCACCAAGAAGGAAATCAATTCTTTGCAGTACACGGTGGGTAGGTTCCTGCTGAAAGAAGCACCAATATTTCTCTTAAGGACAAACTCTACATGTTTGCGTGCACACACAGGCAAAGATACGCTCAGTCGCAGAGCATAGCATTCAGATGGAATGGGGCTGTCTGGACTCCTGCATTTTCTTCAATACCACCCTTTCTGGTTTGTGAGTTTGCCTCTGCCCTATGGCAAGGTCGCTCGGGCCACGGGTTTATTTAAGTCAGAACATCTATACCTAGAAATGGTGTGTACCTGCACAGAGAGCTTTGCCACACTGTCAAAAAATAATAGAAAGAAACAACCCCCCTCCAAAAGTGGGGAGGGGCTGGGCAATTTTCAAGCTTTTGAGGAACTGAACCTCCCACCTTTCCAGGATGTCTCCTCCACCTGCCCACACCAGAGCTTGTGACTGAGGGTACACTCTCTGCATCACAGTGTGCTGAGCCCCATTTGGGGATTTTTCCACCTGTCTACAGCTAGAGGAAAGACCTAGGTATTAATAATAGATAATCTCTCTTCAATACAGGCTTCTCTTTTCTTTTTTAATCTTACATGCCCATTTGCCCCAAACTGAGCTCTACAGCCTCAACAACAGGGTACCTTTCTAATCCAGGGCTTCTGAGACTGGTGATTCAAGCCAGTGTTTGTTAAGCCCAACATCTAAATCTACAAAAGAAATACAATGCATATACTTTCTTAAAACAGGAAAAGCACAGGGGGATGTCTTCTAGTCAAGGAGATGTAGGCTGGATCTTTTTCTTTTTTATTTTTAAAACAAAATCTTGTTTGTGGTTCAGACTGTCCTTAAATGTGGAGTTCTCTGCTGACACCTCCTAGGACCACGGCGTGCATCCGCAACCAACACATCAGGGCAATCCTGATCGTGGTTAAGGTGAAGCTTTTGGTAAGACCTGGAAATTGAAAATAATACCAACCTCCTACAACTGCTGTGCACGTTTAATGTGCATCATCTGAAAGTGTCTGAGGAGATGCCTGGCATACAGCAGGTGCTACATCCTGTCAGTGACTTCAGAGGTAACGCCAGAAGTGACTGGGCTGGACTCAACTCCTGGGCTTCCTCCTCATTCTGTTTGTAAGCTGGGAACCTTAAATAGGACGCTTTGCCTCCCAGCATCTGTTTCTGATTGTAAAGTAGGGTTAATAATAAGTTTACCTCATAGGAACCTACCTGGAAAAAATAAATACTTAAGGCTCTTGGAACACCGCCTGGCTGAGAGGAAACGCTGGATAAACGTTAGCTGTTATTACATGCTGTGTTCAATCACGTGCTCTTATGGAGTCTCACATTTCCAAGGGTCCTGGAAACAAAGCTTAAAAGGAGAGGGAAATGCATTTAATTGCTGGCACTACAGAAATGCTATTTAATGGATGGATGAATGGATAAAAGACATATGTTCATCAAAGACAGGTAGTAACACAGCCAGTCTATCTGAAGTAGACACAGAAGGACGGTCCAGATAAGAGAGGCAACAAGGAGCCAAAGAGCTGCAGACCCCTGCGGAGCGGGACTCTGACCCAGACTATGCAGTAAAAGGGGAAACAGCGGGAACAAATGTAGAGAGGGTCTGCAGGCCTGTGAGGAGCACCTGGCTCTGCAGGTGGGCAGAGGGCTGTGTCTTCTCAACAGCATGACCTCACACACCGGGGCTCTGCTGTTCTCATAGCCTTGTAACAAAGGGAGATGCAGCCCTGCCTTGGGACTCTCCAGGTATAGATGGGAAGACAGGCTGAAAGGCACGATCTGGGGAGTGGGTACTAAGGTCCGAGCTGCGTTGGAACAGGACACAGGTTGCTATGGGAGAATGGGGGAGAGAGAATCCAGTCTCAGGCACAGGACCAGAGGACAGAAAAACAGCTTTTCTCAAGAGAAGAGCAGCATAAACACGCAGCAGTAATGACACGGCACTGGTTACGTATAAGGAAAAGGACACTTGATGCGTATTTTTGCTTATGACCACACATAGACATGAGTCTCTACACACACATACATACACACACCTACAAAATAGCTGTTATTGTCTTTGTTTACCTGACTAGAACAGGGCACAGAAAACCAGAGAGTTGGATTAACCTGAAAGAGGCCACACAGTCAGTCACCCCCAGGGCAGCGTCTGAGTCTTTGGAAGCAATGCTCTCACCCCTTCTACTACCCAAGCCTCTGAAAACCATTGATATTACATTACGTAGTGCCCCTTAGCAGCACAGAACCAGACCCCACGCCTTCCATCAGTGCTGTGCACCTGTTGACAGCAGTCTTAGAGGCCTGGATCCCCGTTCCCTGGAGGAAAGACCAGCTGCAAATCCTGTGCTCTGGGACTGTTGGTTGGTTGTTTTTTTTCCGTTTCACAAAGTGGGTGTTGGGGCACTTGTTAGAAAGCCAATGGCACTTGGGTTGGGGGTCTTGTGATGGTCCATTTCCTCCTAGGGCTTCCCCTTCTCCCTGGTCATTATTCTGCCTCCTGACTGAAGAGCTAGGGAGTCTCACTTCTTAAGATACATACTCAAGGAAAAATCACAAAAAAGCGCAGACTCTACGGGCTTGGTTCCCGATGGGAAAGCCGCCTTTGCCTTAGATCCACACGTGCGTGGAGAAGTGTTCAAATGACAAGAGTTAAATTCAAACTGTGTAGCTGCTTTCTGTTACTTTTTTTTTTTTTTCTGACTGAAGGCAAACCATTTAGATGTTTGTTTCCAGAAAGGCGTCTGTCAGCAATCAAAAGGGGGGAAATGTATAAAGCACTGCAATTGTTTGGAGTAGCATTTCCTGGATCATGTTAAATGCTTGAATTGTTCCCTATTATGCTCACCAAATAATTTTATTTCCCACAATGATTGCAATATTTAACATGTTTTATTTAATCATGTTTTAAGGCTGTTAACAATGGGCCACACTGCGAAAAGGCAGATCGCCATATGAGGAAGGGAGGCTTCCACCAGGCTTTAAGCCGACAAAGATGAAGTTAAACGTATCTAATTGCTTTGGATTTTAAACTACTATCCAAAAATATCTAGCATTTCCGTGTTCAAGACTACCGTGTTATCTACTACAAAGTCTTCTCAGGTACTCCATCATTCACAAAATGAAATCTGGACGCAGTTTAGGCGGTGCCCCATTCATTCATAAATAATGGGCACGCATAGGATGCTCTGGGTCCTGGAAATGCTGCGCCTCAAAGGACAAACACCTCCAACTTGAGAGGTTTCTGACAGACACACTTAGACATGAAATGCCGCAGCCTCTCTAGTACGCATGCCCACGCACCTTCGCTTCGCTCAGGAGAGGAAGCTGGAAAAGAGAAGAGGGAAAGGAGCCTATGGGAAGTAAATAGGTGGAACCCAAGTTGGATTCAAAGACAGAAGAACACTTACTTCCTTTTCCTGTTCCTTTTGGGGTGGGGGACGGGTTGCCATTTTACACTGTACACAGAATTTACAAATTCTTTCTTTGTGACCGCTTTCAGGACGCTGCGATTGCACAAAGCTCTGAGGGGTTGGTCTAGGAAAGTTGGGGTGCATTTCCAGGAGGAGCATAGGTCCCTCAGTGGACACCGGCACCCGTCTAACATTAGCTGCGCTATCATAGATTCTTCAAAGAGAGCTGAGACCAAGGATACGCAAACACAAAGAGACTTCCAAAGAATGAGAATAAATCTCCTAGCCCCATGCTATCATAAGATTACAATGAGGGATGAAAAAGAGGAAAAAAATGCCCAATTCATTATATATGCTCTTTATCCCCAAACGAAGCTGATGAACTCAAAATGAGAAAACACCTCTGATTCTAAAGACTAAAAATTACTTTAATGAAATTATTTTGTTCAAAAAGAGCTGTCTGCTATATCACCATAATGCTAAATAATTTAATAATGATAATAACAATAATAATCTGTTATTATTAAGGAGTGGGTCATAAATAAAAAAGCAAAAAGCCACCAAATTTAACCTCTTCGCAATTTAAAATAAGACCCGAACAAAAGCTACCAAAACATAATTAGGTTGAAAATATGCCTAGAGAAATCAATTAGATAGTTGAACTGTAGAAAGATCAATAATCATAGTTTGATCGTTGTGAGAAATATTAATCGATTCTTCCATGTCCTGAAGTGCCTGCACTGAAGGATTCTGGGCACAGAACTGTAGGAAGTCACTGGTGGGAACTTGGGGACCCCAGGGTTGCTCATCTACTTAAAAGAAAAAAAAAGACAAAACTCAGGATGAGTTTGCTCTTGCAAAGGTGTTTCTGCAGCCTGGCACAGTTCAGCTTTCAGGAACGGCAGGCTCCAAATGCGGGAGACCAAACACAAGAGATTCTGGCCACTTCCTTTTTCCCATCAGTCCTGAATAGGTGGCTGGGATTAGGCAACTGTCTTAATTCATTTTTCTGGTACCTCTTATTAGTAGGTCCATGTATTGTGGTTTTTTGTGCAAGAGAGAGAGAGAAAGAGAGAGAAATTTAACTTAAAATCCCTACAAAGAAGATAGCTAGGTTATAGTAAGGAAATCAGAGTTAATTTTCCTGATAAAGAAGACTCTTATATCCAAGTTAGCCTGAATTGTGTAAAAATGAATTGATAATGACTGTTTATTTTATTCATAAAGAATGAAGACGTCCAGAATTCATTTTAATGGTATATATATATATATATATATATTTATCCTCATGCTGGCTAGAATGCGTTCCACACCATCAATGTAGTAATTGACTCCCAAGGAAAAACAACTAAACACAATGCCCGCCCGCTGCACCAGGAAGCCAGGAACCCTAGCTCTGGCATCTTGTATTTAAGTTCTTTCATAACTAAATTAACTAATGAATTGATTTAAAAAAAAAAAAAGTATAGAAGGAGAAATACTTTGCCCCTGGAATTTTTTTCTCCTTGGAAAAACCTGTTTGGTTATTCCCCGTTTTAGATTTCGACTCTTTGCTTTGCTTCCAAGCGAGATATGTAACACAGCAAAACCAAACCAAACACTTTCTAAAATGCACAGCTCACGTTCTTGAGAAGAGCGGCTGTGAAAGACAGATACTGAATCAGACTTAAAGTCTGAGTTGGGGGGGGAGGGAAAAAACGCCCCAAACATTGCATGATCGTCTCTAAGCAGTTCCATCTGTCAGGCAGAAATTTTAGGCTAATAGCCTGTGGCGATCTCCCTCCGCAGTCCACTACCTGCCTTTGTCCTATTAAATCTCTTTATTCTCCTTAAAAAAAAAGGGCGGGGGGGCTGGTTGTTGGAGGGAAAGGAAAAACCTTGCAGACCAAAATCATCTGAGTGATGAAGCCCTAATTTTAACCACCTCCCTTTGATGTGCAGCAGTGGGCTCTTGTTTTAGAGAGAGAGGAGGAAAGACAGTGCTAGCCGCAGCCTTCTCTCTATCTCCACTTCACCTTGCCACTGGGTCTGGGAGAGATTGGTTCATTGTCAAGGAGATTTTTTTTTACCCATGATTCCATATGGTATGGACCGGACTACATGTTGCCCCACATGCCAGTGCAAATGTTTTCTCAATTAGGTGTCTTATCTCCCGTGAGTTAGCATCAGATGAAGCTTGCTGACAGCGTAATGGCAGGGAAGGCTTCCGACGGCTCCATCAAATGGCAGCTCTGCTACGACATCTCGGCCAGAACTTGGTGGATGGTGAGTTGGCAGCCGGGACTGCCTTTTTTTTTCTTCCACCCCCCCTGTCTACTTTCCCTCCCTCTTTGACAAAATGTCCCAGACCTCACATTCATCAAACTCACATTTGATTTTTTCACACTCTTCAGTGAGGCTGCCTCGCACAGCTTTCTCTTGCCACCCTCCAGCTCTCTGCCACTCTGCAACCTGAGTTCCCAGAGAAGCTTGCTTGCCCTTGTTGTCTACAGGACACTATTTGGTGTTTTGTTTTGTTTATTTATTTTAAAAAAATTAAGAGTATCAAAAGTTTTAAGGAAGAAGTCTGTGTTTCAGCCACGGATGTCTGCAGACAGAAAAGGTGCACTTTGTCCTGCCCCCTGGGTTTCCTGCCTTCTTTCTAGCTTTGCAATCTCTTCACTTTTGATTTTGAAAACTATGGGGGTGCATGGTGCTCCTTGGCTGTGAAATTGTCTAGGAGTGCATATTGAGCACTGGAGAGAACCAAGCCCTGTGTGAATCCCTTCATGCCCCGGTAATCGGAATGCCTCAAGTCACCTGTGAGAGTATCCCAAGTCTCCGGTCCCCCTCTTCTGTCAGGGAGCCATAGCTCTTACTTCTAACTTTTCCTTGTACGCTTATGTCGGAGCAGATCTTCCTTCTCTTACGACTTCCAACTCTGAGTGGAAGAGATCCACACGCCCTTTCTTTCAGTCACTCTGGGCACAAGAAAGTTTAAGGAACTTCCAAATCGTAGCTGCAGAATGAGTAACTCACATGTCATGGTCAACCAGGCCAGACAACCTTTGACTTCTGGGATCTATACCAGCTATAGTGAAGTAGGAGGATGTACAATGGCTCATTGTCACAGGAGACGCTCGTCCTGAGAGGAAGAGAGTCCTCGTTAGGGTGGTGTCCGTTAGGGATTAATTCGTTAGCACCGCATTCCTAGTTTTCCGTAATTATTATTCTTGAAGCAAGCGTGAATTCTTCCAGGGAGTGAAAAAAAAGTTTGCTGCCAGGACAATGAATGTATTATCCGTTCCTAACTGGACCGTGAACTGCAGCTCATTGCACATAGATATCAGTTTAAGAAAAGAGAGTGTGATGGTGAAGGGGGAGCCTGGCAAACGGAATTACAAAGCAGGGCATGGTTCACTGTACGATCGGCAGAAAAAGTGCTCTCACTTCCTGGACAAATGGTGCTATCATTTTGGCAAGACGTAGGAATTCGGAAGACTGGGACTATTAAAAGTGAACTACTGCAGGATTCCATTCGGCAGCTGCCTGGGATTCAGTATGTCCGTTCCAAGGACTTGAGTAAGAGTAGTTGTGGGTATGTGTGGACGCGTGTATTTTCTCCTGTGATTCCTTAGCTAGACGTCAGAAACTTTACCGGCGGTTGCAGGACAATGTTGCAGACAGCCCTGGCTAATGAGACTTGCAATCGTCTATCTATTACGACCCTGAACTTTTATTCAAGGCATTTATTTTCCCATTAGACTTTCTGCCAGCAAGAACAAGGTTTGCTTGTACGCGATGGTGCTGCTGCTTCGGTTCACACAGCTTGTTAAGCACTACGAATGAATTTACTGATTAGTTTGGCTATTATTTTCTAGGCTAAGTTGTAAGCTTTAAAAAAAGAAGAAAAAAAAAAAACTGTGCGGATGCCATGTTCTGGGCAAAACACTCTGATTTCTTACTGCATTTCAAGAGGTCCAGGCTTTTATAGACTGCTACTTTTATGGCAAATTGTGTCATTTTTTTTAAAAAATACGTATTTCTTGCAAAGATCACCAAATGCTTCTCTCTTTTTCTAATTTAGAAAACTGTAATTTCTTTTCTGTAAAGTTTACTTGGAAGTTGCTTTTCATTTAAAATTATTTCACAGATGTTCTACTGCAGGGGATATAATGTATAAAAGTGGTGGGCACGTTTTGCAGTGAATCTGACTAAAAATAAACAACGCGCATGCTCTCACTGCTGTTTAGGCTCCGTTCTGCAAAGAAGTTTCTACAAACTTCAGAGCGTCTTGGTTTTTGCTTTGAATAAGGGGTGAGAAATCTAGAGGCACTTCAGAGACGCCGTAGGGCTTACCATAGGGAATAAATCAAAAATTTAATTCCCTTAAGGGCAATTGTACATTATAGCATTTTAGACCTACCAGTTACAAATAATCCTGATATAAATTTTCCATTATTGGTAGTAAACTATGGAAAGCTTTGATGAAGGGGGAAACAACTAATTGAAAGAAGACAAAATTCACTTTTTCTTAAAGCTCTCTTTCCTCAAATAGCCCTTACTTCTGCTCCTTCACTATCACCCCCTTACTAACCCAAACAATTTTTCTAAACTGAAAAAAAATAAATAAATAAACTTCTCCTGGTTTACATGGTTCTTCAGACAAAGGACAGTTCAAGATCTGAATTTCACATTAAAGGCAAATAAAGCTTTAAAATTACCTCCTGTGTCATCTGGCTGCTCAGACTCCGGGCTCATAGTGGGAACCTCCGGCTTGGTCCTCCCAGCATACAAAGGCAACTCAGTGAATGCCCCCTCCGCCCGTGGAGACTCGGCCTCAGCTGCCAGCACCGGGATATGCAATTTTGCTTTTTAATGAATCGTAAACAATTTGTATGGCAAATGAGTTTGTTTGTTTTAGTTTGGGGACATGTGCTGAGCCAGATTCTAGAGGGACATCACCTATTCCAGGATTTAGGTGCAAATGGGTGGAGCTCCGGATCAGTTTTTAATTTTTTGTCTAAATAATAAAGACACACAAGGATGAAAGAAACCAGCCAACAAAGATTAGAAATGACAACCCCTCTCCCCTTTCTTTTCCTCCCTACCCCCTCATAACCGCTCTGGCTTACAGTGGAGTTTGGTGCCCTTTCTGACAACTAACTGGAAATCAGTGGGATGAAATCACCATCCTTCTTTCTGAGTGAAAGTTTTAGCTGTGACTTTAAAAGACTCATTATTTTGTGATGTAAAATCCTGAGGCAGGACATCTGGGGCTATCGCTTCTTTTTTGAGGGGCATTGGATGTAAGAAATTAAAAATGTATTTTTAAATCAAAATGGAGCCAAAAAGTATGCAGGAGACCCCAAAGCCTAATGAAAACTTTTATTCAAAGCCATCAAGTTGTAAACAGTTGGGAGGCTGACAGGCATCGGGTTCAAGCTGGCACATTCTAACAGTGATTACCTTTGGCACCGCCACGTATGAAGACTCTTTTGATATCTGAGTCACTCCTCTAACGCTCTAATCATGTAAATCAAGAAATAGATCTTGCGTACCAACTTCATCTCGATGTGTTGTGACATCTCTAGTTGAAACTTTCCGACAGAAAACGAAAGAAAGTGCTCACAAAATTTTTCTCCTCTCTAAACGAATCAGAAACACCCCGAATGTACCCACTAGGACACCTCCGTTCTCCCCAACAGCTTCAAAAGGAAGGTAAAATAATCCTTCTCCCAGTCACACTAATTTAGCGATAAGGGGCTTGTTATGGGAAAATTCATCTGTGAAATCCAAAGTACACTTGTCTTCCTTCTATGGTTCAAGTTTAAAAATTTATGGTAACAAAACAAAAACTACTGGGTGATTCTGAAACCAGCTGTTGTTACTCAGGCCGAATCTCTGATGACTTATTTTTGACAATTCCTTTAGAAACTTACACATAAATTTTCAATCAATAATTGTTGTTTAATCCAATTGTTTTCAACTAAAACTTGGTAGACCCGGAATATGCTTGGGCAAGAAGAAGCCTTGTGGTATAAATATCTGATTTTTAAATATGCATGTGAAAACACGTTTCTGTGAAATACTATCTTATTCTGTTGACCAATTAGAAGGGATCACCTGCCGTCTCTTCCACAGTGACCCGCAGCTCAGTGTTCATGGAAACCTCTTGCTGCTGTTTGCTTGAATTCACAGCCTAAGCCCCATTTCCCATTTCAATTTTTAAATGTTAATTGTCAATTGAACAACTTTTCTTAATGACCATTTTCTGTATGCCTTTGAAGATACTGCCTAATGAAGATTTTCCTAGGAATTGGCACCAGCTCTTTCAAGATAATGATTGAAATAACTTCGAATGGAAATAAATGAAAAGACTCAAAAAGAGGAGAACCAGGAAATAATAAGGCGCTGCATAGTCTCAGAACCTGGTCTGTTTTTGAGAAGAGTCCGTGGAAAACATACTTATATACCTTTAATTTAACACATTCGAACCATCTTCTAAAATATCATTCTATGCAATAGAGGCTTAATCTGAACTAATTATTAAATGAACAACTTTTAAGTAGAAGTCACCATTGTAAATATGTGTAACCATGTTATGTCTAAGAATATTTACCAACCTCGGATGTTTCTATGCCTTCAAAAGATGCTTTTGCTCTCAGCGCTAGCAGCAATAAGTTCTAAGAAAAACCTGAATGAGGTAGAGTTGACTTTTTACTTCCATATGCATTAAGAATTCATCCTTAGCGCTTTTCCTTGAGGTCAGCCTGTACAGCCACTTTTCAAGTACAATTCACTATTCTTAGAGAGAAGCAAATACATTAGACTAGTTCCCGTTTTTTTTTTTTTTTTCTCCTTAAATCTAATTATAGTCCAAATGTGCTTCATTCGGAAATGTGATTGGCTGCTTAAGGTAGCCTGTGCTCTTCTGCTATCTTTCTAAACAATCTTGATTTCCCGTTGTTCCGGTCTTATTTCTCCTGTGAACTTTAGACAGTGAAATAAAAGCTTTGCCCTCCCTTATTTTCTAGTTGATTTTCCTTCACCTGTCCTGAATATTGTCAGGAGTGTTTCTAATTTAAAGCCAAGAGGATCGGGGGCTGATTAGAAGACAGGAAATTGGAGGATTAAGCTGTCTGGTTACACTTCCTTTACTTATCAGCACTCAGTAACTCACTGGAGATTGCAAACCCAACGGGACAGTCGTGACAACGCATTGTTCTTTCTGGATGCTTGCATACACGCAGTGAAGGTGTGTGGCAGGCGGTGCACGCCACAAGCATGCCCGTGTGTCTGTGAGTGTTCCTGCGTGCACTTGAGAATATGATGGGACAGGAATCCGCAGCTGGGAGTTATAAGTGGATGCCTTTCGGTGGGGTAGTCCTGAACCAAGTGCAGGCTTATGATGTAGGCATGAAAGTTCATTTAAAGATTACCTTCCCAGGTTAGTTCTCCGAAATTCTGGAAATAAGGGAGAGGGCTGGATGCACCAATTTAGAACTGAGAAGTAGAAGCTGGTAGCCCTTACGCAATGCAGTCCCTCTCTCCTGAGTTTGCCTCAGATGTGCAAGTACTCATATTGAATTGAGGGGTAACTCAAAACAAGCCAATGAGTTAATCTGACTAGATTCCCAAGGCCACGGTGGGATTCCCTTGCTTCCAGACAAGAATGGGTTCTTTCTTCCTGTGACAGCGAGTCTGCCTGCTCCAGATGAGCTCATATTATGAAATGGATGGGAGGCACAGAAGGAAACTGTAGAATCAGGGCAAGACTGTAAGGATTTGTCTTACGTCATCTAATCACCCAAAATTAATAACATAACGCGAGAAAACTGATCTTATAGATTTTTACTGTGCCGTGTATACCTGCGGGGTCTCGTTCTACAAGCCAGGCCGAAAGACCCTCTCTTGACCTCACTCTGCCCGTGGCCTTGCCCTCAATAAGAATTTGATGGTTTGATTTCAGAGAGTTCTTGGTGGATGTGTTTGCTACCTTGTATTGCAGAACAACAGAGGGTGAGGGGAGTCAGAAGGCATGATGTGACAAACGGAGTTGGTTGGTTAAGCTGGCGAGCAGGGACTTAACACGGAAGGCCTTGTCCAGACATCCCTTCAGCTGCCCACCACTGACAAGGGCCAGGGATCAGCTGCTGTTTCTGCCCACGGGTAGAAAGGAGTCCTCAGGATTCACCCTCACTGGTAACACAGATCGGTGTCTACCTGGTAGATATATGCTAGATGCTTTGAATATTTTTCTAATCTTACCATAAACCCACATTTTATATATGGGAAGCAGGACTATCAAAGGTCACCCACCACCTAAGTCCATGCACAAGCCAAAGACAAGCTGCTCAGGCTGCCGAGTCCACCTGTTTAATTTAGACCACTTGTCTAAGTGAATTGATAATTAGAATGTAATACTTCTCAGAACTTCCAATGGTTGGTGTTGCCTATTCAGAGACACACAAGTCTGCTTGCTGTAGAGGTGCAAAGCTTAAAATGTGTCCAAAGGAAGCACCGGACACCAGGTCCCTGATCTGAAAGAGGAATCCATCTTCCTGCTATGCAGCAGGAAGCTTCAGTGCTGTTAACAAGCTAAAGAGACTGTGGCAGACCTGCCAGTCCTGATGCATAAATCTAGTCATTTAAAAAAAAAAAATACACATTTCACCAAAAACGTATGTTTTGAGGAAGTAAAACACAGCATGTTTACGTTCTTGAAGAATCTTTTCTGCTATTTAGTATCTACTTAGTAAATATTTAACTTACGGTTTTAAGTGAATGATGTCATTTTTCCAAAGGCTATTTTCCACAAAAATCGAGTTTATTTTCTCCCCTCTTTTTTCTCTTCCTCCCCCACCTCTCCTCATAAGTACAAATGATGGCATAGAATATTGGTGCTGAAGATGATTGTTGGGTAGTTTTCATTAGCACAAGATTTTTCTAATTAAAGATTAGTCCCAATACAGTGTTTTCCACAAGAGAAGACACAATGCGGGCCATCTATGTCTATGTCAATGATCTTGATATACTGACTACAGATAAACACCTGTTTGCCAGGCTACTGCGGCTGTTAACAATGCATCTCAGCTGGAGTTCTGTGTTTGGGGCCAGGTGTTGGACAGAATTATTTTATTCCTTGTAGTCCAAGATTTTGTGTGTATGTGTGTGTGTGTGTGTGTGTGTGTTTATGTGTGTGTTGTGTATATGTATGTGTGTGTGCGTATGTGTTCCTTGATATGCATATGCTGTTGCCCAGATGACTGTTTCAGAGGCGTAAGAGGGAGTAAGGACCAGGTCAGAGGTGAGGATGGATGACCCAGGCAGAATAGCCTGAGCAGAGCCATGGTACCTGGGGAAAGCCAGGACACATAAGATGAATTGGCACTTGATTCAAGGAGCTGGCCCACATTTGACTACACATTCCTACATGACTAGTATATAGACAAGCTCAGACCATGTAGGGATGGCTACACTTCTGTCACAGACAGTCCCTCCGCTGCTCACTCCCAGTTTTCCTCCAGCACCTTCTCCACAGATGTGAGCCTTTTACTCATGCTAATGAAATGGCGTAGCAGCTGGATTTAATAAACCCCTTTCAGATGCTGAAAAGATAAACATTGTCAACTAAATAATTGATTTCATCCATTTATTTAAGACGCAGTTAAAATCGGCATACATTGTTCTGGCTTTCGCATTTTAAGAAAATAGTAATCTGACTTTTTTCACTTTGTAATGGTGTGGGAAACAACCTGTTAACAGGTGCTCCAGGCTTTGCCCCCGTCTAATAAGCAGTGGGGAATCTTTAAAAGGAAAGTTGTCAAGCACTTAGGTCAAAGTCTACACAGCATTGTTAGTAGGGCTCTCAAGAAAGAAAATAGGAAAAAATAAAATAATTATAGAAGGGGCTGCTGTAACTTCTAATTAGAAGAAATAAAGCTAAAGACATAAGTCACAAATACAACTATTTTCTAATCAAGCCTATCAGCTAACAAACTCCGTGGGGAGCAATGGGTCTGCGAGGGCTGAAAAGGGGTATCTGTCGGTCACTAAACAACATTGCCTACTGGCCACTATAGTTACCACAGGCATGTGTCTGCTACCTAACATTTAGTGCTCGGGCGGGTGCACACCATGGAACAGAAGACAGAATGAGAATCCAGCATCAAGGAGTTTCACTGGACAAAACAGCAAGAAACTTAAAGGCAAATACCCCGAGAGAAAGGCCACAGCCCTGCAAACCACAGGAAGTACACTGGAGGCTATTTTCCCCCTGGCAGGTTGTTGTAGGTAGAAGGAAAGCAGAGACTGGTCAGTATATCAGAGAGGAAAGGGGCCCTCAGGGAGGAAAGACACCAAAATATTGGAAGAAGTACACTACACGGGAGGGAGAGAGGAAGTCTGAGGATTGCGAATCGCCGAGCCCAGCCCAGCCCCTCTGATATGGCCTTGCATTTCCCAAAGAACTTTGGCATTCTTGTTGACTTCTGAGCTGTGAGGTCAAAAACAGGGAGAGGGAGAATGTTTCCTTAAGCACTCAGGCTGGGGAACATGCCCATTTTCTCCACCCAGCAAATCCCACCCTCCTTTAATGCCCTGTGGAAAGGAGGGCTCCTTTATGGAGCAAAATGAGTCATTTCCCCTACAAAACCCAAGTCCTCTTGCTCAGAGAATCCCACTGGTGGCAAAATCATGGTGGAGTGCTTTGATTTGCTCTCTGTGACTGTGTTGCATCTTTAATAACTGAGTTTAGGCCCTGAGCTTTGTATCTCCAGTGTTGAGTTTGTGGAATGGACATAAAAGAGCCTTAGCTCAGTAAGAGAGATTGGAAGAGTGTGGGCAGTAAGGGCCAATGGGCCTTCTGTGTCTCCCCAGAGAGAGCTCATTCAACAGTTTTCTGTCCTGCTACCTATTTATGAGGCTCCTGGGTGTGTAATGGGTTCAGCAAGCACTTCGCGCAAGGTGAGCCACAGCTCACAGTGTCTCTGAGGGTGTCTTTTGCATCCCCACTATACCAACGAGGAAACTGAGTCCTTGTGAAGACGAAGAGGTCAGCGGGAGTCTGAGAAAGGCCAACGCTGCACCTGTCAGCCTCTCGCTGCAGTGGGGCTCTCATGCCCGGTCCTGTCACACTCCTGTACAAGCTCAAAAGGCAGTGGTCTGTGATCGAGTCATAGATGAGGACAGAGGACAGATGTCATCCCACTTTACAGAGAAGGTTGGAGTCCTACAGCCAAAGTTCCCCTCAACTCACACTCATCCCAAAGCCCAGGCTCTACTGACCCTTCTATGAAATAAGCATTAGGACAGAGGACAGGGCGTTGCTTCAAGAAAACCCTCCTCTCCTGAGTGACAGGTTCGCAGGAGATTTTCTTTTCATTTTTCTATTGTCTTTTGTTTTTGTTTGTTCTTTCATCTTTTTTGGAAATTAACATGCGTTGTTTTCTTTCAGGAATTATGTTTAGGGGTGGGGAGATGGCTTGGCTGTTAAATTCACTTGTCTTACAAGCATGAGGGCCAAAGTGACTTGAATGCAGGCACAGAAGCAGGCACCTACAGTCCCGGCACCAGGGAGAGAGGCCGGGAGACCCCTGTTGCTGGCCAGGCAGTCTAGCCCGATCAGGGAGCTCCCAGGTTCTGTGAGAGACTGTGACTTGGAAACTAAGATGGAAAACACACAAACCAATTGAGATTTAACAAAACCACAGTCACTAAAAATATGAGTCCTCATTGACCTCGTAAGAATGGCAACAGCACTGGCTTCCAGTGTCCACGGGCGTGTGGGAGCCCGGACTCGGAAAATGCATGTTAAAGGCGCGATGCCCTCCTGCACGAAGCCTTTCGCTTACCTGCTGCGGGCAAGGCACCCTTTCCTGCAATGAGCCGTGCAGTTCTTCCCATTCCGCAGAGAAGCAGCTGTCAAGAGCGCAGACCTCAGATTCAGGCTGCCTGAATGTATACGGGCCCTGGCCAAAGTGCGTGCCGCCGAATGGCTGGTGCTAGAGACATTCTGAATGCTTCTGCGTCGTCAAATCGGAGATACGACAGTCGCCATTGTGGGGTTTAGTAGAACAGTGCACAATGCACAAGCCAGAAGCCTGGGGGTATTCTGACCCCTCCCTCTGGCGTACTCCATCTATCTAATTCAACATAGATCCCATTACATTTATTTCCTAGGTAATTCCTAAAGTCTCCATCCACCGCTGTCTCCGGGTCTGAGCTGCCATCTTGACCGACCGCATCACCACAATAGCTTCCCAACTGGTCTCACCACATCTGTCTTTGCCTCTTGAAACTATTCTTCACACTGAAGGCTAAAGGACCCTTTCAGACACAGGTCATCTGTCATCTCAATAGATGGCCCTCACTTTCAGAGAAAGAGCAAAACCCTTCACGAGGCCTGCATGCTTTTGCCTCTCCAGCCCGTCTCAGGCCATTCTTCTCCCTGAAAGGATTCATCCCAGAAACTGACCTGCTGTCAGTTCCTCGGACTCTCAGCACTTCAGGCTGGAGGCATTCTTCCCCTTTCCCTAGAAAACAACTCTCTTTGTAGTTAGCATCCTGACTACCCTTCACAGTACAAACACGCTTTCTTAGGACGCCTTCCCTGCCCACCCCAGGGCTGTCCAAGAATTCTATTGCTGTTACGGGATTTCAGAGCAATCCAGACCTTGGTACATAAACAAATAGACTACTGTTTACATTCTGAAGCGTGTGGTTGTTTAATGCTTTATTCCCTTACCACACCATGAGCTCCACGAGAGACATTGCTCATACATGTTCATACGTGTACTCTTGCCCCCAAGAGAGTACCGGCATGATCGTAGGTAGTGGAGGAGATGTTTATTGATCCAATGAGCGAGTGGATGGTAGAATGCACACTGATGTTAATTACTGTTACCATAATTCATATTTTCCATGCAGAAAAAATTATTAAAAAGTAGACAAAGCCTTTCCTATATGTATTTAAAATTCATTTCTCCAGATATATATATATATATATATATATATATATATATATATATACACACACACACACACACACACACATACACACACACATATAAAAGAGGCTTGAGTTAAGATCTGGCATTCCAGACCTGCGTTTGTTAGGAGCACACCTTGGTTACAGGATTGCCCACCCATGACTGGTAAGGATTCAGCAAGTTCATGATCTGATATCCTTAGCAAGGCATTTGGCAGACGATGAAATGTTCAGTAAGTGTTTGATTGTTACTATCAAAATCATTAATGGTCCAAAGTCTTCCTCCAGTAACCTGTGCCGACTTTAAAATCTCCCTTAAACCTCTCTGGTTGCCAGTTGCATCACCTTTGAGATGATGGTGCCAGTCTCTCTATAAAAAGTCCCAGTGCTGTGTGATAGAGCAGGCTGATTATCTAGCAGAAAAGCCTTCTGAAAAGCCAGAAAATCCCACATAGTAAGCCACTATTGCCAACCCTCACAACACAGGCTACAAGTAGATACATTAGAACAAAATTTTCAGAGCTCTTCAGGGTGCTTTCCGGCTCTTTACAGCTCTCCCTGATTGCCCAAAATGAGGACTAGAAGCTGATCCATTCTCCCAGCCAACAATGACACGGAGGGGTTGATAACTGAATGCGCGCAGGAGGGACTAATCGATTACCAGAGAGACGATAAGGACCTGTGCTGGAGTCCCTACACCCTCACTCAAGAAGCACTGCTCATACATAAAGTGTGATCGGTTCTGGTACCTGCCTCATGGATAACAAGTTACGTGTGTAAGTCATTAATAACATGCCTAACATGTGTTCTTCATTTAGTAAGGGCCAGCCATTATTAAGTTGGTAATTATTTTCACTGCTGTTGTCAAGTTCCATTATTATTGTATTAACTACTACATTTTAGGATATCAATATTTAAGGGCCTGGGAACGTTGTAGAACAGTTCGAGAATATCTAACAAACTGGTTCCTTCCAAACGAGGCCTCTGTGTACGAAGGCGAAGGCATTGTGGTTCCAGTGTGTTTGATCAATTTGCCTCACCAACTCAAGTTAGGCAACACCTGTGGCCAAGTCGGCTCTCAGAAACCCAGAACTTAGGGAAGAATGCTCAGTTAACAAGAACCTCATCTCACGATATGGAAATCATTGTCCCTGGTAAATGTCCCTCCAAGCAAGGGAGCCTTCTTCTCAAGATACAACACCTGTTCCCTGAGCCACAGCTCAGGAAAGGTCTTGGGGGAATTCCGCTGTACCCTAAACGTGTGCTGTTGGGCAGAACTCTTATCATCCTGGAAACTGTCAAATATCCAACTCACCTGAACACCCTTCACTCAGAGGTCCTCATAGGAGATCAGAACCCTCTTTTTCCCTTGAAAGACGGAGCCCCAGCTGCACGCAAATACCTCTCGAGTTTTTGATTACCACCATGTTTAACAAACCTAGTAACAGAAATATCTTTTCACTTAAAAAAAAACCTGTATTGGGAATCTATGAGAGTATTTTAAATAACATTGAAAATAATAATAATGTCAGGTCACGCAGTCAGGCACATCCCGGCCATGCTGTACACAATGCTTGACTTCTCGTCCAGGCTCTTGTCCCATAACAGCCCATTTTGCCCGTTAGAAGCTGAGGCCTACTTAGATTTGGTTCAGAAAGCTAATAAGGAGAGAGCGTACTCCCTACTCTCCTCTACGAGTGTGTGCTCACGCCACACATGCACACGAGTGCAAAACAAACAAGTAGATTTGATAATATATTAAGCAACTATAACTACTTTAAAAGCAGTTACGTGACTGCTCTGTGATTTGAGCTCTGGTCCATAGCCTGGCTATATGTCCCAATTTAGTGTGCAGCTATAATAGCGATGCCTGCTACTTAAGATTTGAAATAGTTATTACTTGTGCTGTTAATACTTTTCCATGGGAGAATTAGACCCACAAAGCTCAATGCGACTCTTGAGTCCTACATGAGGCCACAGAGCTACATACTTACTGCATAGGGTAAGAGTTGGCTCCTCAGGGGCTGAGTCAATTAAAAGAACTGCACATCTCTGGCTTTACAGCCTCTCATTGGGAATCTTTAAAGAAATATTTTCCAACATTCCCTTACTTAACACACGAAGGATGAAATTTCTTAAAAATAGTAATCGTACTGTGGATTGGCTTGCTCACCACTCTGGCAGGAAATTCCACTAATCCATGTCTATAGTACCAGAAGAAAACATGTAATAACTGTCTCATGACTGTTATGCTCCAAAAAACAATATCAAATACCCACCTGCCTCAGCAGTGAGACCGGCCTGTGTCGCCCCACGCTGTCTTTCCTCTTTCCCTCTAACGGTCCTGTACTTACTCAGACAATGGACCTACCACATATCAGTGTGAGGCAGGGAGAAGCCAGTGTTGACTGTCACTGTCTAGTAAAACCCACCCTGCTAGCAAATCCGGGAGACGTGAGCAAGGTCCAAGTGTGTTTGCAAGGTTAGAAGTGTAGTTTCGTGCTTCCCGTCTGCTCTGAGTACTAGGTCTTCAGGCACCGAGTTAAGACGAGCTCTCATCACAGGCCAGCAGTACAGCAGAAAGATGGCCTCCACAGACATCGGGCCAGGGCATCAGTGAGCAGGCACAGACGGGGTGAGGACCACCAGGAGAGTGACTGGATTGCCAACACACCAGAGTACAGACACAGTGACTACTGGATGCAGATAACTCTTTGCCCGTCTGAAAATGGACAAGTGGAACTAGCGCACAGGTGAAAGCACTAAATGCCGGAGAGTGGGAGTAAAGGGACACTCAGGGAAGAAAATATCTGAAAAATCATGAAGTTGAGAAAAACCATTAAAATTATGGTAACATTTTTCTGTTTTAAAAAAATATTTTAAAAAAAAAACATTAGAAGGGAAAAGACATAAACAACTGGATGAAAAAAATTGTAAATAAGATTGCCGAGGGGAAGTAGTGACTCAAACAACTGGTAAAGCACCCCGCGATCCGGCTGCTGCGGACAGACAGCGCGTGAGCCTGGGCTGCTGCGGACAGACAGCGCGTGAGCCTGGGCTGCTGCGGACAGACAGCGCGTGAGCCTGGGCTGCTGCGGACAGACAGCGCGTGAGCCTGGGCACCGTAACTCAGAAGCCTTGCTGTCAATAACTTTCTCAAACAGATGAATTACGCAAAGTAAAAAACAAACAAACAAAAAAATCCCTCAAATGACAGAGAATGACACCATCCCAGAAACTAATATCCAACTCAAGGACCACGAAGGTGTTCCTGTGACCAGAACAACTGAAGAGGAAGCGGTAATCAAAGACATTAAAAGAGGCTGAAAAGAGAGCCAGCACACTCGAGGCAGGGACAGCTGGGCCATGCCTCCTGTGTTCCAGGGAGAGCGAGGCAGAGGTCCCACTTATGTCCACCTGTCTGTGTGGCTACAAAGCTGCGTGAGAGAAGCAGCAAAATTTCACCAAGGACCTTATTTCATGCAGAGGAGGTTCTAAATTTTTATTTAATTACCAACTTTGATATTAAAATAAATAAAGGTCAGTGACTGGTTTTGGGAAACTTCAGGTCAAGTGGAAAGGAGGATGTACTTATTCCCCAGCTACTAAGGGAGTAAAAATGCAGACACTGTTCCCTGTGTACAAATCCAGACTAACAAGAAAAAGTGGGAAAAAGGAAAAAGCACGTAGAACAGACTAACAGAAGGTAATGAGTTACCACTGACATACTCAGAAGTATGCACATTAGAAATAAGAGGAAGGCAGTTACTAAATAGATTGAAATGAAAAGAGAAATAATCCCAACTTCTGATATTAGGAAGTGAGAAACATCTAAATAAAGAAACTCAATAAAAGTATAACATATTTGTCATTTATTCACAATGACCAGAGAATGGCAAGCTGAAGGTATAGTAATTAATTCCTTCCTACATCAATTAACCTAATATCAAATGATATAACACAAAACTAGCAAAAATGAAGAATCTGACAGAATCCCAATTTGCACCTGTATAATTTTGTACAGATTCATCCATTTTTGATAGTTCAATTAGACAACAATAATGACATGGGCCATTTGAATAAATGTAATTAGTAATACTAAAATAACCAGACAACACTGCCCCCCATAAACATAGAATTTGCCATCTTCTAGAACAGTCATAAAAGTTTTATGAAATAAGGTACTATATTTGCAGTTGTGTAAATAAGTATACACACACACACACACACACACACAGAATTCTTAAAGTAAAGGTGTCATGGGCTATCTTGCCTGGCTACATGCCATAAAACCTGGAAACAGTAACAGAAAGTGGTCAGCATCACACGGGAGTTAGTTCCAAAATTAGCAATGACAGGCAAATGCCCAAGTGTTCATGATTATTGAAAGCTGTCCTGGAAGTCCAGACCAACTCTGAAGATATAAACAGAATATGCTGTATAGTTACTGAAGGAAGTCTAAAGCATTGCTACCCTAGGCAAGATGATTAAATTCTTGAAAAACCCAAAGGAACCAAACAGAATCTGTCACAGAAAGGAGCTACTAGAGCAATGGCAAGCTAATCAGGAAGCACTGGCGGTTAAAAGTCAGGGGAAAACTGACTCCCAACAGCGCCCAGAGCCAAATCATAAATGCCTAGAGGTTCCCACCTTGGCAAGAGTGCATGACCTAAGTGAATGATACATATGTTGTTAGTGGTAAGAAGACTAAGCACACTATGCTCTAAATACTGAAAAAGCAAGGTGAGCTGTAGGCTCAATACTCTTCAAACCAAGCCCTCAAGTACTAGGCTGTAAAGCTGTGAAACTTACACAGTAGAGAATAAACATTTTTCCTTCAAAATTTTGTATAAATGTAAAGAATGAAGAATGTCATTTTCTTCATTAAAAGCAGTATTATTGTACTGAGTTTACAGGATAATACCTTCACCAAATAAAATGTGCTAGGTTTCTAGCAGGGAACATCCTTCTGCGTGGAGCTGAGGGCCCCTCAGAGGAATAGCAGATCCAGGCCTTAGAGGGAACCCAGGTCCTCACAGGACTATCTGCCAGGGGCCATTTCTTGCTATGGTGTTTGATGCATAAGACAGCCATCGAAAATATAAAATCTGTCACTGGCTTTCTGAGAAGCCCTGCGCTGTCACAGCTGCCCACCTGCCTGGAAGAGCTGCTTCCACACCACAGTCCTGACAGCTGACACGTCCTGGGCTGGCTGTTGTAGAATCCACGCTGGGGTTAAGGTCAAGGTTTTGGCTAGGGTCCAGGGCTAAGAATAGGCATAAGTTGAAGGCAGTGTACTAGTAGTGGATTAGGTTAGGACTGGGGGAAGAGCAAGAGTTGGGATTTAAGTTAATCTGGCTTGCGTCTATGGGGAAGAATAAGGGTGCAGAGAGTTAAAAGGCACTCTCAGGAAGGGAAGTTGTTGGGGTTCGAAGGTTGAACGAGTTGCGTGAAAATTTGCACTGGAGATAAAGGCCTCTGGTATCTCAGATGACACACACAAGTCCGTTTATTGGAAGAGCCATTTGTCATTTAGTGTGGCTGCCAAGAGGGTGGAATTTACTGGAGGAATGTGAAAACACTTCTGTAAGTGATGAAATTTTTCAGAGTTCTAAACACGAAAGCAGTGTGACGCAGTTCACATCTTAAACAACTGCTGCCCCACAGGGACGAGAGAGCTGGGACTGGGGTCCAGAGGTCGCATGCGCCGGCTACCTTCCCCCCCCTTCCTCTCTCCATTCTTCCCTCCCTCCTTCTCTCTCTCCCTCTCTTCTCTCTCCTTCTCTCCCTCCCTGTCTTCTCCATCCCTCTCTCTTCCCTCTCTCTCTCCCTCTCTTCTCCCTCTCTCTCCCTCTCTTCTCCCTCCTTCTCTCTCTCCTTCTCTCTGACTTTACAGACGAAGCATTCCTCTAAGTGAGCGGTCTCGTTTTTCTACTGTCAGAACGAGAGTCTCAGCCTTCCCACTTGCTCACTCTTCTTTCTGGAATATTTTCCTCTGCGTGTGTGTGTGTTCCTTTAGTGTCTGCAGGACGCTGATCATCAGCCATCAGCAGGTGTCTTCACTGACAGCTGCTCCTTTATTAGCCACCATGGACTCTAAAAACTCATTTCCTCCTTGTCGCTTTGCTTTTCCTGTCTGCTTTTCATCAGTGACTTGGAGTCTGTGTGTAGTAAAATCGAGGTGTTAGGAAGGCAAGGGTACAGCTCTTCTTCATGGCTCTATTGCCTATACCTAAGAAAGTGTCTGGCACCTCGGTACAGCTTAAGAAATATTTGTAGCAAATGAAGCTTAGAATTACTCATTAAATTAGTACCTGCAAGTAAGAGGCACAGCCAAAGGAACAGATAATTACAGAACAGCAAGTGCTTTGGAGAGTTTTGCATGGGATGCTTGGATCAATCTAAACACGAAACAGGGACATCTCAGAGGTGCAAGCAAAGCTGCAGGCTATCAAGATACAGGACGAGCATCCGGAGCCTCCTACCCCACGCAACAGGAGGCGGAGGTTGGCCAGAGCCAACAGCAAGGATAGGGTAGACAGAGGACGGGGTGTGTTAAGGGGATGCTCACCCTTTTTAATTGACATTTCATTCATGAGAGTGAAGTTTTAAACTTCTGGGCTCTGTCAGCTTGGAGGTATCAAAGACTTTAAGGCAACCAGCCAATTATCTGTTCTTTGGGGATAATGCTGTGAGAAAATGAGGGGTTAATTTTCTTTTTCAATGAGCTGCCTTTTCCACCCACCCCTCCTCTCCAGAGACAGATTTACTATGAAAGTTCAACTCTCAAAATGAAAATTTCCTTACAGAGAAGCGCATACCGTGAGCTTGAAAGGCTTCCTTCTGGAAGACAGTAGCAATGATTCTAAATCGTTTGCTTTCCCTGCACCACACTGCTCCCCTCGTGTGACCCTCCAGGCACGTGCCATCAGTGTCTATTAAAAATGTGTCAAGCAATCAATATTTGGGAGTAAAAGCTAGTCGCCTGGAGTTTACTTTCTAGTTAGCAGAGAGTTACTCCAAAGGCCGTTTGGAACTCTGCTCTGGGGACGAAAGGTCTTTGGATTAAATAATACTTACAAAGAGCAAAAATTCTGATATAATTCACAAATAAGAATTTAGCTTATCTGCATTCTGTCCCCATTGTTTTGTATTTCTCCTGCACTAAAACCCAGTAGGGACCAAGTGACCACAGCCTCCTCTCTCCTCTTCACTGAGAGGCTGAGCACAGTCACATCATTAGCATCTGACCGTCCCGTGGCCAAGACTGAGGGAATCTGGGAGTCCGTCATCTTTCCTGCAGATCAGGATGTACAAGAGTTAGAGCTGCCCCGGATTTCTCCCTGGAAGTAAGGCCAAGTCAGCTATCTGGCCTTTCGCTTGCTTCCCTCTCTCTCTTGAATCTGTGGTGATAAAAGTAAAAAGATAATAACCAAGGTTTTACCTTATGCATGTCACCCCCTTGACAAGTGGGACGGGCAGCCGTGCACGCACTCCTGAGAGACATGCAGGCTGAAGCTTTTCTGTGACAGCTGCTGTATGGCTGAGATGCTACCTGTAGGCTCAGTGTGTCTCTTCTTTTTATGAACAAAGCAGTTTACTAGGCACTGAAATGGCTGCTGGGTCCCAGTAGAGTCTCAGGAGAGCCTAGGTTGGGTCACATACCCAACCTACCCATCGGGAAGGACGGTGTGGGCTAGAGGAGAGAGGAAGAGCAATCAGGAACTAAAGGTCTAAGGCTCCAAAGACATGTGCCACCCAATTCTCTTTTCAATGGTACACAAGCGATGTATTCTCTTGGTTCCCAGACACCTTAAATATTATAGGACATCTGTTTATCCAGGCCCCTGCAGGTGACAGAGAGAGCAACCAGCATTTCTCAAGCTGGAATTTCTCCTAGTCTTCACCTTAGATTCCCCTCCTTAACTTCCACACTAACTTTATAAAGCACTCTCTGTGTATACCTCAAGAAGGATTACTCTCCCTTTGGGAATGAAAACCAGCCAGGGCCTCATGAATCCGCAGCCCAGAGGGAGTGTTCTCTGACAATCATCTTCGTAGCCTGTGGAGAGATGGCACAGTAATTCTCCCTGATGCTCCCAAAGTCACTTGAAGAAGAAGAGTTCTACCTCTATGGAGTGATACATGTCTATAGTCCCAGCACTTATGAGGTTTGAGGTAGGAGGGCCACTAGTTCAAGACCAGCCTAGGCTTCCTAGCTCTACTCTGTCTCCAAATGACAAACAAAAGTAATTTCAATTATTTCTGGAGCATCTTTGGTCACAAAAACACCATTCAAGGTCTTTGTAACCCTAAGCAAAGTGTTCTGAAAGCATATGAGAAGGCACTGGTCTCTAGGGACCCAGAGAAACAGGCTTCCTACTCGTCCAGCCAGGTTGATGTGCTGAGTCTTACTGTCTTCAAGAAACTGCAAGATGATTCTCCGAGAAGGGTTGCAGAGTGAACAATACTCCCCAGTCGCACTGTGGCACCTTGGAGCAGTTGAAGGATTTTGCCCTCCGTCACACCATCCCCAGGTAAAGAGGTTACGCTGGGCTATGCTGGCAAGGCCCCTGGTTTTCCATCCTAGTAGTCTATGGTACCTTTACACCGAGGAAGAACCTTCCACAGAGATTCAGGTTACACATCCTTACTCTGGGAAGGCAAAACTCAAATGTCCCAAAGTCCAAAACTTTTTGAGAGCCAACAGAATTCTATACCAAAAAATACCACTTTGTGCATAAAAGTATTGAAACTATCACATGAGCCATGTGTTTAAAAAATATAAGCAAATCTGTTTAGTCGCCTCATCCCCAAGAGACTGATCATGTGTATACACGTATTACAAAATCCAAAACGTTCCACTTTTCTTTCCAGCGCTCAGATAAGGAGAACTTCACCTGTATGTGTTACCTGTCGCCCTTTTCTGTCATCTTCTTAAATCCCTCCTCAGCCATGTCCCTGTGGTGTGGTAAAGACTGCGTACTGGGGATGCTTCAAGAGGGGAAAGGTTTATAACTGCTTCTAACTGGATGAGGGGCAACGGGAGAGGGGGCTGCCCGAGACTGTTATTAATTATGATAACAACAATGAAAACTAAAGCTCCTTTCTGTTCCTTTCCATCCTTACCACGTTTAGCATTGATCTTTATCTGAAATGACAAACATTTTCTATGACAATTTGCTTCCACCCAGAACATCTGGTATCTGGCCAGCAACTGTAAATTGATGCTCCCTGCTCTAGTGTCTGACTCACTGGGAAGGGGCAGGGAGGGGGTTGTGGCAGAGGCACTGTGGCCACAGAGACAGACTGCTGAGACATTTAAAATGCACACTCCCCTAATAGGAAACAGAGCAGACTGTGATAGGGGAGGGAATGAGAGGAGCTGTGGGAATGAGCTTGGAGGTGGGGAGGGAGGAGGGAGCCCTATTACTAAAGGCTCAAGCTGGCCTGGAAGGATGGAACAGGAGTGGGGTTGCCTGATAAGATAGCAACAGAAAGCCATGCGATAAAGTCTGGCTGAACTGGACCTAGGAGCAGGGAATCGCCTGATGAAGGTGGAGGGTGGCAGAGAGCTCCTGTGGGAGGAGTTAAAGATGCTAGGAAAGGGACAGGTTAGGAGACACAGGGAGGCTGGGCAAGAGTACCCTTTCCCTGCCGGCTTTCCGATGGAGGGGAACCCCCAAGGCATTGAGCCCACCATGCTAGAGACTTGTCAGCTCCAATGTATTTAACCTTACAGGTGGACAAAATCCCTAGACAGAACTGGCAGAAAAGACTGTCGTTTATACGAAGGTTCTGTTATAGAACAGAGAGAATCCCAGCCCCATCTCTTCCCCACATGACTACAGGCAATTAATAGAAAGGTTGTTGGTACATCTGTGGAGTCATTAGCAAGATCTTCTGGAAACCCATCATGTTCTAAGCTGGGGAAAGGCTGGTACCAAGGCTTTGTGGGAAACAAGACATGGGCCCTGAGCTTACGAAGAGCAGCTTCTTAAGAAGCAACTGAAACCTACTTCTGTCCTTCGGCTCTCCATCTCTGCCAGGTCTCCTAGGTCCCAAACATCTCCACCAGAGTCACTTATGTGAAAGGAACTTCCCATCTGACTTAAATGGCTTTTATTAATGCTTCCATGGCTACTGGAAACAAAGTATCTAAACGGGGTGTCCTTTAAGTCAACCTGTGACAAAAGATATTTTTTTTGCTCAGGTCTGGGATTAATCAAAAACCCAAAGGCAAGGAAGAAGGAGAACCAGCTTTGTGGGAGAGGTTT
>JAMJFZ010002739.1:872500-875000 GCA_026225945.1 Cricetomys ansorgei
CTCACGAAAATTGAGTGAATACGGGTATTGTCTCCCTATCTGCCATGGTAAGAGTGGGCACACGCTTGGAAATCTCACAAAGCAGTAGATTCTTTCTGTTATATAACGTGGCAAGGAAGAGGCTTTAGCCAGTGTCTGGCTGTTCATCATGTTATCAGCCATCCAGGTTGGGGAAGACATTTTGGAATAAGCAGAGTGTTGTATCACAAGTGACAAGTTCTTTTCACTTTCCTCGATGTAAAAGGCCAATGAAAGCATCAACCCTTGGATACCCACATGCCTCCCACCAAAAGCCTTCTAACGGTGGTGCGCTGTGCATTTCGCTTCCGGCTTTTCTCTCGTAATGAGCATTCGCTCTACTGATCTGCGCCCCCCCCCCCTGCCGCAAGCTCTGGACCAGGGCTCTGGGCCAGGACTCCAGCCCCTAGAGTGCCAGGGAAGAAGTTTCCTTAAGGAAGAAGCCCTCTTTCTTATTTTGACTTTAGATAGGCACCAGGTGGTACACATCAGGAAGGTTAGTGGAGTTCCCTGGGTGTAAGCCACGGAGTGGGTTTGACTAACACTGTATTAGTCATGAGGCGGGAATGGAGTGATGTTGCCATGACTGGAAAGCAGCAGTGCTGAGGAAACGAAGGTGTGAGAAGCGCTCGCTGCACTAAACGGGCTCTGCAGTTGTGTGCACACTTGTGCAATCCTGTTTATTGATGCCCGAAACAATTTGCAAAATAGAAACAAATCTACAAAGAAGAAATATGTTTGGAATTATTTGTTTATATGACAATTAAAAAAAAACACACACAGGACTCCAACTGCCACATTTCATGCACTAAATATACCATATGTGGTAGACTCCCCTCAGAAAATCAAACAGCAACCTTTAGCATCACACACAGAACAATGAGGAGCCATCCTCCGCCTGGCTTCTTCCACTGCGTTCTAACCAAACAGAATCTCCAGGCACCATAGCTCTCTGCCCTGTTGATAAGCTGCTGAAGGGACAATTAATTTCTCCTGACGCAATTTGAGTAAGATTGATACAGCTGAAAATACATCTCTGCCCTTTTAAGGAAGGAAAATGTACATGTTTACAGTAGGCTAAGCACTGCCCTTAGCTACTCTACAAATTCTAATCCATTGAGACTTCTTTCCTCTCCCTCAATTCTCATGATCATTCCCAGGGGTCAGATGAGTGTGAGGCACTGAGGACTCAGCGGCTTGCAGGATCACACAGCCTGTAGGAAGGGATCTGCGTCCCCAGCACAGAATCCACAGGTAGAGGATTTCTGATCCCTTTGAAGGTTTTGGGTTCCTGATATCATTTGTCATCCAAACATCAGAGTTTTATTTTTAGACTCAGAAGTTAACCCAGGCTGTTCCCATTCCTGAGAGCTGCCCCTGACTCAGGGGGCACGCTCTCTCTCAGACTCACGTCTCTGGACTGGTGCCTCTGAGGAGGAACACTTGTTGCTATGTGACTCAGTCCAGGAGGACAAGGAGCCTGGCTCTGCCAGCTGCAGTCCCGGACTGGATCACTTCTCCAGACTGGAGATTAACCAACTGCAAATTCCATTAGTGTCATACAGAGTGAAAATAAAGAACAGGGCCCCACGTGGGAGCCTGGCGTCAGGTGTGGTCCTCCAGGCTGCCCGCAGGTGTCTGTTCCTTCCTACTTCCAAAAACTGGGCCTTTGATAAGGGTGTAGATGAGAAGATGGTTCCAGAAACATCTCTGTCCCCTGGGAAGTGGATCTGCCCCCACATACGCCACAGATATTTTATTTTTCCAGAAAGAAGTAAAGATACAGGATTCTAAAGGCGGGTTCTTCCCGTCACTGCCACTGTGGGAGCGTTTCCTAGGTGCCCCGTGGTATGCACCCGGGTTAGATATGAAATGCAGACATCCTGTTCCTTGTCCGCTGGTTCAGAAAGGCCACTGTGACTCCAAGGTGGTCCTCACTTGAGGCTTTGGGGCTCTTTTCACAGTCCCTCATATAGAATGGCTTTAAAACACAAAATAAAATCTGTTTTCCAAAGACCCGCTTCTGTTGTTCAAAGAACAAAAGTGAACTTGCGAGGATATATTCAAATGCTCGCTCTTAGTTTCTCATTAATCCAAGTGGAGCCAACAAAAGCCTTGATGGTGGGGTGAAAGAAGTATTATATAGCCTTGCCAAGTGTGCTGGCCTCGTCCTCCGAATGTTCTGGTGGCCCTCCTAAGGAAGCCACCCCACCAGGTGAGAGTTCACTTTCCATTTGACTTTCTAAATGCCATGAGGTCATTAGCTAAACTCCTTTCACTGTCCTGGAACCCCTGTTCCACACCAGCTGGCTGCTGGGTCTCTCTTTTGCTTACCTAATGTTCCCTTGTTTAAATACTTACCTATTCCTGCCTCCAGACTGGGTGGGGGTGGGGGTGTTACTGTTTAAAATATGGAAGAGGAACGCAACGATTCAATTGCTGGGAACTTCCTTGCTAACCCCAACACAAACGGTCCCTTTCT
>JAMJFZ010002739.1:880000-1084902 GCA_026225945.1 Cricetomys ansorgei
CATCCAAGCCACAACAACATGCTCCAGTTTCTGTCACCATCAACACAGGCACGGGGTTATATCGTGGAACCTGCTGAGCCCTTTCCCGCACAAGTATTGTAGTGAACAGACAAGGGTGTGGAGAATGGTACAGGACCCACCTTCTGGGAGTTCTCCACTGGGAGAATCTGGCTAAGCAACCACAGGACAGCACATACACTTCCTGCCTCAACTCAATTTCCTTTTAACTTGTTATTTTGTAATTTTTTTAATCATTTGTCAGTAAACCTTAATTGTAATGATAATGGCTACTAAGTCAGCCTTTGGACAAGCCAGCCAATAACAACACGCTTTGCCCAGAACATAGAACAAAAGTGAGGGAATGAGTACCAAGCACCTCGCACGGGAACTGAAGATCCCTCGTAGGTCTGAGCCAATGGAAAGCAGTAATTCTCTGCTTCAGCTCCTTCTGGACCAATGACTCTAACGAGAGAAGCCAGGAGTCTGCCCTTATCCCGAGAGGGACGAGCACAGGAGGTGTCTGGGTCAGGGATAGGAGCCACTGGGACAAACATTGTTCTTTGGACTAATACTTTTTCATAATTTACTATATACTTCGACGCTCTAATAGACAAAGAAAATTTCAACACAAATTCTTTCTCCAAGGAAAATTAAATCCGGCTGTGGATATAGCTCACTGGTAAAATATCTGCCCAGCATATGTAAGGGCCTAGGTCTAATCTCCAGTACCGAAGGCAAAAACAGGAATAGAGCATGTATCTAGCTACCATGGTCTGCAGGCAAAAGTAAAGGATACTAAGGAGCATTTCTGAACCATTCCCTCCAGCAAGGATTTAACGGGAAGAGACCCTAGGGAGCATGGCACATGGTGACGGGGTGTGTGCAGGAGGAAGCCACACACGTGGGAGGGGTTGGAAGATCTTAAAAGAGACCCCCCAAAACTTAGTGTGTCCATGAACTTGGACAGTGGAAGGACTAAGTGAAGAAGGTGGATGTCAGAAACGGTGGCGCCTTGCCAGATTTTATGAACAAAACTGTTGATTAATAAATATTCCTCAATAATAACGCCATGTGATGGTACTTAGTAAATACTGCTGATGAGAATCCATGTGCCGAGCTGATGAAATAAAGTCAACCACATCAATGTGTCTATTGGCTCCCAACAAAATACTTATTAAGCAAATATTCTGCACCAGTTTAGAACTGAAAATACTCAAAAAGAAAAAAAAATTGAGCAAGACATCATCTGTTCTGTCAATCTAAAAAAAAAACCAAGAAAACAGAGATAAATTCTCCAAATAATCACAGAATTTATTTGGAAAGGGGAGAGCTATATTGTAACAGGAGAGCTATAGTGTAACTGTTACCATTGTAACAGAACCTTGTGCTTGGAGGTTGCAGCCACTGGAAGCCATGGGTATGTCAGTATTTGGGGCAAAGGGAACTTTTTAAAGGAAAAATGAAGAGAACTCTAGCAAGTGTTGTGAAACAGTTGTCATCGACAACAGATTACCCAAAGTGGCATCCGTACGGGGCCGAATAGCAAGTTACTGGGCAGATGTCCCCGTCAAAGCGGCTTCCGTAAGGAAGCTGCAAGGCTGTGGTTCTGGAAGAGTGCTGTATTATCGTTGTGGTAAAGCATATACGCAAACAGTGCGTCCACCTAAATTACTACATTCATTTACGGTGGACACAAGTGACTCCTTTGCAAATGACAGCTTTCACATTCTTTAACTGTTCCTTTGAGAACTGCACAGTCCAGGAGTGAAGGAACCCATGTGAAGTAATAATCCAAAATAGATCAAAATAGCATAGTGAGACACTACCCTGGGGTCCTAGACAGAAAGCTCCATACTGGAGCATGGAGAAAAAAGCAGGAAACTTACAGTTTGAGTTCAGGACTGGAGTATACCCCTCCTTGAATGACACTTGTGATCTGCCAAGCTCTGAACAATGTCACTTGTCCTTTTCCTACTCTTCGTCACTGTTCTGAGGGAAAGTCAGCCCGAAGGAAGCATGGGCTTCATTTTTTTTTTTTTTTGAGCTGGAAGAATATTTTAAGTAGCATTTCCACTTTCTTTTAGCTATTATGGAATGGATCATGTATTGCAGTTTTTCTGACAAAATAAATGTTGATCTCTTTAAACTAATAATACTCTTTATGCGCAAAGATTTTATATATATATATATATATATGTGTGTGTGTGTGTGTGTGTGTGTATATATATATATATATATATATATAATCAAAGATTATACTCAAAGAAATTAATTTCAACATTTTATGTTGGGTTACAGATGATATTCCTTAACATTGCTTTTATTTCAATATTTTTTAATCCCTAGACTCACACAGATTCTGATTGCCTTGGTAAGATGTAAGGGTGGCAACATCCAGGTACCTTTTGTTGTTTGTTTTTGTGAATATCTTGACTTGGACTCTCAAGATACATTTTATTTACTCTAGGCCATAACTCTGAAGGCAGGACAATGAGATATTTCCATTTTATAGGAGATCCAATGACAGTTATTACGCCAGCTCTCTGTGCTTCCTGTGATAGACAGACAGACAATCATGATCTGACACACAAGTAGTCCAATCTTAGACAAAACTGTCCCCAGTAAAAAGTCATGGTCATCAGCCTGCCCTCAGTTCACACGTGCCTGAATTGTACTGTTGCAGTATGACAGGTTGCCCAGGCAACCAATGGGATGTTTCCTTGGTTGTTTCAACGGAGCCTATGGCTCACTTGTTCAACTTCAGCTTCAAAGTCTGAGATCTAGAAAGACCGTATCTAAGAGCTACAATCTTCCTAGCCAATGGAGGAGAAGGAAAGCATGAGTACAGATACAAATTGCTACTTTTTATCACTGAAAAGGTATGTGGACTCTGGGGTTACCGGCCCTTTGTGGCTTAGTGGTCTTTTCATAAAGATTTGATGACAATTATTTTTGATAAAATTTTAGTCTTATCCAAGCTCTGGTAGCCTTGCCATATGTGGCAAACCAATAAATAAATAGATAAATAAATAAATAGATAGATAGATAGATAGATAGATAGATAGATAGATAGATAGATAGATAAACAAATAAATAGGATATTAAGTCTTAATTAACAGTCAAGGACAAAGCCAGGCCATACGTCTGTAAGTACAACTTCTCTGACTGTATATGGACATTATCAGTTGCTAACTATGGAAAACATGGATCGAATAGGCTTACTAAAAACTGTAGGATGCTGTATTCTTCCCGGCTTTGCCTACCAGCAAGCCCGCCAGCTTCTACTTGCCATCTTCATCTTTATAGAGCCTAAGACCTTAGAATAGAGAACAGAGATAGGTGTTCCTTCAGCACCAGTCAGAAGAATAAGTCAAACTAAGTGAACCAGTGGGAACCTGGAGACATTGACAACAGATAAGAGGGGAGATTCAAAGACTAGCCATTGATGCCCAATGCTGTCGGTAAGAGCAACAAAATAGGAAAACACATCCCTTCCAAATGTCTTCCAAACATTTTTGGTTCACAATGTCATGGAGCAGAAGCTGCTGCTCATATGTAACAAATTTCACTGTACTGAGATTGCTCCCAATCGTTCTTCCAAGTAACTCAGGGCTGGCATGAAAAGAGCAGCCCAGGGGGCTACCAGGGCTACTGATCCCAATGTCAGGCTGCACGGCAACTAAGTAAAATACATTTCTTTTCTGTTTAAATAAAACACTGAAAACTGTCCCTAAAAGTTATAGCCTATTCTCATTGAAAAGTTCAACTATAGAATTGTCTTTAGTCAAGGCTAATCCAGAACTCACAGTGATCTGAGTTCTCCATGCTGCCCCCCTTGGACTCCTCCTGAGTAACTTCATTAGTGCTATGTAAGAACCTCATTATTGCTATGTAAGAAATACCTCAGCATTCACAGCAAGGTGTCCAGGAGTTGTAATGTTCGTACAGATCCCGTGGCCTATTCATAAACCAAAACTGTGTCCAGAAGATGGAGGCTAGTGCTCGATGTGACTCAGCCATTTGTCCCACAGCTAGAGTGGAACCTGGAAGCAACAAGGCTCTAAATTAGTTCCGGGTCATTGGTGACAGGTGAGGATGGCAGGTTGGAAATGCAGCCACAACATCCACTGGCTTGCAGACCATTGCGTGTCACTGTAAAAGAAGGTCCAGGACGCCATATAGGAAAGGTACTGTACACTACAAGGATATCCAGTGGCCATGTGCAAGGAGAACCTACTGTTGTTCCCGATCTTCAGTGTTCAGGGCCGTATCTGCAAGCATACCTGTGAGGTTCTCTCCTTTAAACTACCTCGGAAATGGGTTTCTCCCCACCTTCTGTTCCGGGATGTTCCCTCACCAAAGGATATGATTGGTGGACCCTTTAAATGGGGGAGCACAGAATAAAACAATGGCGTGCTATCTGGAAGCTATCTAGGTAGAAGAACAAAAAAGTCCGGAGAAACAAAGGATAGTTTTCTAAGGACGGTTCTGGCTCCCATCATCAACAGCTAATTAACTCCCTACTTGACCCTAAGAAGAAATTTGCCACGAAGATGAACTTCACAATGCAGTCAGACGATTTGAAAAGAGGCTACATCTCAGTGCATCAAAGGGACAGATGAGTTCCAGCAGTGCCAGGAAGTTAGCAGGAACTGGGGCAAGTGCTAGCTAGGTGTCTTCTGAAGGCTCCTGAGACTGCAACCTGTTGGTGAGATCATCTGAACTTCATCATGGGAAAACTTGGGCTCCTGCAGCTAGAACATGAAGGGCAGACACGAGCATTTAGATGAGATACCCTATCCCCACTTCGAACCACGAGGCATAGATTTTACCTCATTTAAAAGCTAAGTCAGCAGGTTGTCTCAGGACACTAGATCGATTGTGGCATGACCCAGAGGGTTCCTTCTTTTTCAGAGTTCAGCTCTGCTCAAAGGAAATCTAAGTCCTAGAAATGCCTACTGACTCCCTGTAGAAACTCAGCCTGGACACTTGGCCTCAAAAAACTGGTCCCAGCCTCCTCACCCGTCTGTGAGGTCCAGACCCTGGGCAGATGTCTCTCACCATATGCTGGGGGTGATTTAACGAGGCCAAACAGGCAGCCAGGCCAGAGGCACTCTGGGTTCCGCCTAGCAAAGCATGCTGCTGCCGCCTGCCCGCCTGGCTGGCCGAGCCTGGCCGCTCCTTCCTGGAGAAGAGACAGCAGCCATTGCAGATGCCAAGCAGCGGAAGATATTTTTAAAGCTGCAGCATCTGGCTCCTTGGCAGCCTTCACCCGCTGGTGGGCTGGGTGTTTTGGAGTCGCCTCTGGGCACTTCACGTGGCTTGGCATCTGATTTTCGTCTAGGCCGCCTTTTAAAGCTGAGCTGTGGCTTTGGGGGGAGGGGGGATCCTTGACACCATTGTTGGCTGTGACCCGGGTCTCCCCTCTCGGTGACATCAGTGTTTCCAAGTCTTTTGTATTTTTTTTTTACTTCCCTTTTAAAAAGTGTTAAAAGAAAGATCATTTCCTGTCTGCCAGAATGATTTTGAATAGATAGAGCCCACAGCTCGCAGCTACCCACCAGTGCCACCCTGGCCGCTCTCTGACTGGCTCAGAACAGATTTTCTTGGCATTCAAACTTACCTTGGGTTCACTAGTCCTCTAATGTCTCCCTGGGGAGGAAAGGGTTTACTTTTTCTTTCTTCCTTTCTTCTTTTAATCCTTCTTTTGCAAGAGATTCCAAGGCTTCCTGCATACACCCAAATACACACACATACACACACACACACACACATACACACAAGAAAATGAGGAAGGGAGGGAGAGGGAGGGAGGGAGGGAGAGAGGGAAGAAGGAAGGGAGGGAGACAGCGAATCCCCTGGCGAGTTGCATTGAGATTTTTCTGTTTCTTAGAAAGGTATGTTTTGGGGAATGCCAGCTCCCTAGCCTGGAAACGCAGGCTTGAGGATTTGGCCCTGTTTCAGAACAACAGTTTGAAGATGACTTCCAGTGACTATTTCAGACTTGCTGACAAGAAAATTATCTCTGTCAAGCCAGGGGCTCCTGTGTCACTGGGCTGGGAAGGCAGCAGCCTGCCTTGGCAAGAACACAGTGTGGTCTTTCTCCGGCCAACAGGCCAGGCAGTAGCTACCAGAGAATGCCAGTGGCCGGGTGATGCCTGGGGCCCAGCTGGGCTGGCCAGAGCACAGTGTGTTTAGGAAACTGGCATTACTAAGCATGGCTGTCTCCTTGCCTCGCTGAGCTACTCAGACACTAACATTACCCAGCCCAGCCCTGGGTCTAGAGTAGTCATGGACGTTGGGGGTAGGGAGAGCTATGACTTTTCCATCGATCTCAGTGCAGAGACAGCAGTATTCTCACCAAATGAGTTAGCAGGAAACCACGGACACCCACTCTGTGCTGATACAACCCTGGGAAGAAGAGGGTGCTCAGAGGTACAGCAACTAGCAAAGACACTCAGGCGACATGGTAGAAGAAGATTTCAGATCCAAAGGTTCTTGCTCCAGAAGCCAACTGGATCAAAAAATAAATGAAAATGAAGTTTGCTTTAACTCAACATTGAAGACCAAAAAGAACTGTTCTTTGTTTGTTTGTATCTGACATATCTGGAGTTACAGTGATGGGAGGACTTAAGGTGTGTTGTAAATACATTCAAAATGCATAGCCCTTCATGGCACACTCACTATGTCTAGGAAAGCCAGTCTTCCATCTAACACCACACTGAAAGAGCAGCTGTATTTGAGCAGGAAGCCCGCTTAGTTCCAGACACTTCAGAATGTTGAGTAGCTGTGGAATATCCCACTGAAACAGAGACTGCTTCAACAGCTGAGTTAATTCGCTGTATCTGTTGAGGACCTTCTCCGTACCAGGCCCCCTTCTGGTTGCTAAGAAGCAATAGGTTGAAGATAAGGAAGAGCCAGGTAAGGGGAGGCTCTCGGCTTTAAGTGGGGTAGACAGCTGAGTGGGCTGAAATGTTGGCACCTGGGGAAGAGCCTGAGGGAGATGAGTCTGTGAGCAGAGAGTGTGTCTGGAGGAGACAGGGAACAAGTGCAGGGTGTGTTAGAATGCCCGCACTACTCAACGAGCTTTCAGGAATTCCCTAAAGCAGAGAGTGGGGTCGGGGTAGGAGATAAGGGGGTCTGTGGAACTAGAGATAGTGGCTTTTTCATGGTGCCTCAAGGGGTCCTTGTTAACTCTCCTGCCTCAGGAAAACAGCAGGGTCTCTTATATCTCATAGTCTCTAGGGAGGCACCAGGATCTTTCACACTCCGTGTTCCTGAGGAAAACCCCAGTCCCTTCAATGCCTAAAGTGACTGTCTGTGTTGTGTGTTCGTGCATGTGCACAGCCCAACATAGCCAAACACCTGCCATGCGACTCCCTCGGTCTCGTCCTTCTTACCCACACAGTGACAGTTGGAACTCTTGCCCGTAGATGGTGTAATGACTGAACCTTAAAGTCCCTGGAGAATTTGACATAACACAAAGCAGACCAGAAGAAAGGGAGCCTGCGTCCCCCTCAGAAGTGAAGGTATTGTCTGAGTCAGGCGCTCAGGAAGGATTTTGTGAGCACCCTCTCCGGGAGTTGCTGTAGTGACACTCACCTGCTCCAGAGTTTGAGTCCTCAGTGAAAAGAATATGAAGGACAGATATTCATGGGACATCGTGAAGGGTTTAAGAATTCCTGCTGACTCTGCTTCCCAACACTGGGACAAAGATGAATTCCAAAGTCACTGTCGGTCTAGTTTTTACCTGGTGTTTTCTTTTATCCAAGCTTTCATTGTGATGATTCTAGTAAGTGACCCTGCACAGGCTGTGGAACTGTGGAGCTTATTAAAGGGGTACAAAGTGTGACTTAGCACCTGTATAACATGTCACAACACACAGTATCCTCCGCTGGGTTTTAGAGTACCCTGATCTTGAGCATCAGCATTTATTTACGTTTCTATTGGTAGACTAGCTCCCATCATACTGGCTCTAATAAGCTATACTTCTGTCCTCCTAGTGGGAGAACACATTCATATGTTTAACTTATTTGCACATTTAATATCAACATTGGAATTAGTCCCAGTGAGTATTTCATGGCTAAATAAGATCAAAATGGCACAGGTAACTCAAAAATACAATAGTGTTTTCGTTTGCAGCACAAACTAAAACCATGAAACTGGTGAATCAACAAGGGAGAAAGACCCAAAAAGGTTTGGGGTGTTCTGCTTCCAGGAGGCCTATAAATCTTAGTGGGGGTTAGCATTGTTCTCCTGTATCTGGATGAAATCTAGGCAATCCTGTAAGTCTCATGATGGATTCTGGACGATGACTAAACTTAGAGACTAATACAATCAATCCTCTGCCTGCCGCGTTGGCTGCTGCAAGCAGGAGCCTGTCTTTATGCATCGGCTGTGCCTGGCTCTGTGTGTATGTCTCTCTTCAGCCGTCTCCTGCAGCTGCTCTGCTTATGCATCCTAGTTTATGGCTTTCCATGGCTACAAGTCAAGTGGGAAAGTGGGCTGAGAAGGAGTCTAGGGAAGTCCTCACCCAGCAGGAACTTCCACAAACAGCTGTGAGGTCTCTGAGGGAATGTCTGAACAGGAGTTGAGAACTACTGTGGTTGTTTGGTCTTCTGTTTGGTTAGGGGAGGGGGTTTGGCTGGTTTCCGTCATAAGTACTCTGTTAGGACCTCTGGTGGTCCCTGGACTGCTTCTGATTCCGTTCAGCAAGGCCTACTGATGCCCACTGCTGCTGCCCTCACCTGGAGGGTCTTCTCTATGGCAGGTTCTTCAGAGTCAAGGACACCAGCGGAGACATGGAATCTAAGATGGGATAACTGAGAGACTATAATGAAGAGGAGCAGGAAGGGTCTGGTGAGATCTGAAACCAGCCAGAAAGAGAAACTTCATCACCTCTGAGCCTGAAGGGACAGAGAAGGAAGCTCGCAGGAGATGCTTCTTAACAAAATCGGAATCCCCCCACGAACAGTGTACCACTCTGCCAAGCCGCAGACCATGTGGGGCAGGCAGCAGGGCCTTTCTCCTCACATCCTCTGGTCTCCCTAGAAGCCTTGTACTGACCAAATCCTATCATAGGGGAAAGATGGCGCCGTCCAGGAGGCAGGGGCTTATCCTCCCAAGAGATAGCGAAAACTGGGCAGAGAGTAGCTGTAGAGGGTTGAAAGGATCATCATGGCAGAAGGCATTCTTTTCTAACATCTGTAAAAGTTTGTTTATTTTTATGTTCCTGGGTGTTTCACCTGCATGTCTCTGTGCACCACATGTGGGCAGCGCCCAAGGAGGACAGACAAGGCCTCACATCCCCGGGGACCAGGGTTGCCAGTGGTTACACTCACTATTTGGGTGCTGGAAATAAACATCTGGGCCCTCTGGATGATCAGCCAGTGCTGGAAATCATTGAGCCACTTCTCCAACACACACACACACAGCAGCTATTCTTAAGAAGCATTCCCAGTTAGATGGGCAGTGGTGGTGCACACCTGTAATCCCAGCACTCAGGAGGCAGAAGCAGGCAGACCCCTGTGAGTTCAAGGCCAACCTGGTCTACAGAGTGAATTCCAGGACAACCAGTGTTACAACAGAGAAACCCTGTCTTCAAAAAAAAAAAAAAAAAAAAACCAAAAAGAAAGAAAGAAGGCAAGATGGAAGGAAGGCAGGAAGGCAGGCAGGAAGGCAGGCAGGAAGGCAGGAAGGCAGGAAGGCAGGAAGGCAGGAAGGAAGGCAGGAAGGAAGGAAGGAAGGAAGGAAGGAAGGAAGGAAGGCAGGAAGGAAGGAAGGAAGGAAGGAGTGAGCATTCTCCAGCTTCATGAACCCCACACACACCTGCTTTCATCTCTAATTTTTTCTCATTCTGGATGTTCAGGCATCTCTTCATTGCTATAACCAGATCCTCATTCCCTCCACCCAGAATGTTCTTTTACTGCTCTTCACCTAGAGAAGATACAAAATATTTTCATATCTTATAACTCATTTTTTTTGCGTTGCTACTTGGGGAACCGTCTATTTAAAAACAACTGTACTTCTTTTAGGTATTTGAAAACACTGAACACTTTCAATTGTAGTAATTCTGATTTCTCCTCTGGACACAAGTTCCTTGAGGGCAGGGTCTTTGCCTACTTCACCCACTCAGGCTTCTGGGATCTTATACATAGCAGGAGCACGGGATAACTCAGGAGCCACCAACTACCCCCATTTGGGCCTCAGTTTCCTCTACCAGAAATCAAGAGACTTGATGCTGGTGTTGTGAAAGGCTCCTTTGAGCTCTCAAATTCCTGAAATGTAAATGCTAATCCCTCAGGTGAGAGACCCTCTTGACTTCCCTGTCAAGAGACTTATTCCAAGTTTATACATTAACCAGAGAATGCAGTAGAGAGAGCAGGTTACAAAATCTCAGATTACTCACAAGAGAGGGAAATGGTATTACAGGGGACGGATACAGTTTCTCAAGGAAATGAGCAATCTCTCCTTTGATGGAATATGTGAGAGCTAAACTGGAAGGAATAATTTGATTAAATGGTGATATAAACGTGAAAAGAAGCATCACTTCCTGAACAGCACCAAACACCTCATAGGTGTCATGGGACCCAGCACCTCAGTGATTAGTGTTTTAACCGTCTCCCCTTAACTATGTGCAAGTGATTAAAAATGGGAGCTTCACTGGGACTCCTGGCACCAGTACATTATGGTGAACTGAGCTCTGTTCTCCATCACTTAGAGTAAAAAGAAAATGTAGAACCCGTGCAAGAATATCCAGTATTGGTTTCTTTTTGCCTCATATGACCCGAGAATCTGAAGAGTCATGTGACACCAAAAGATATGTTCCTGTAGTGTCACCCAAGAATGGAGCCAAATGTGAAGATTTGCTTTGAGGTGTAGCAGAACGTTTGTAATACCTGGCTCCACTAACAAGGTTTCATTCTCAGAAAGGCAAAACATGAAACATTTTATATGCAAAGAATACACCACGACAGCTCTCACACCAGAGAAGGTGTCTGATGTACAGCAGAAGCACCCTAAGATAAGAGGAAGCATTCACAGCAGTGGTAACATTCGGCTTTGGACCAGCGAAGCTGCGTTCTATTCCAGTGATAGCTACTTATGGTATAGACCGACTTCACCAAGCTCTTCTTCCCCCTCTGAGCCCTCGTTTCCTGTGTGAACACTTGAGTGTTACAATATGTGTATCCCAGACGTGAGCAGCGAGTCAGTGGGTTCTTTATAACATGAGAACACTAGCAAAGCTGTAACAGATGGGCAGGTTGGCCTCACCACTTCCGAGTTTTTTACTTCATCCGTGTGCCTAGTCCAGATATCCAGCAATTATCCTGTCACCAATAGTCCCCGCTCTCATGAGCCCAGCAGTCTAGCCGAGGAAAGGAAACATCAGATTTCCAATAGATAGTTCCATGAAAGCGAAGGCATAGCCCCGTGGAGGTAACTGGAAGTGGGCTTTATGTTCATGGCAGATATCAAAGAATGCCAGCTATAGAGGTGGGTGAGATGAAATGATGACTTGGTATTATCCAGGTGAAGGGTGGGTCAAAGGTTACCTGCACTGCATGAGGCCCAAAGGGAGGAAGGGATTTGGAATCAAGAAACATCAGGGTGGCTAGAGTCTTATTAAGGAGAAAAGGAGGACTATAATGTGAAGCTGAAAGGGGGGGTCAGAGGTCAGCTCAGGTAGAGGTATTCCTACACACTGAGGGGACATCTCTGCCCACACTCCTGCCACTGGACAGGATCTGCAAATGATCCTGGGATAGCAGTTGATACGGGATATCTTAAATTTGCCAAATTTTTTTATATGAAGCTTCATTGTTTCGTGCCTCAGTTTCCCTCTACCAAAATAAGATTGATTTTGGACAAAACTATCCCCAAGATGTCATCCAACACAAAATCCTTAGAGTCTAAGTTTTGGTTTCTTGCCAACTTCCTTGGGTGACATTAACATTGGGACTGGCGCTAACAAAGAGAAGGGCTGAGCATCTGCTCTGATCACTCCTGCCCTGCTGCTGTCCCTGGAAACTCTCAGGGTGGGGGAGCTTAGGAAGGAAGAAATGCCAAGGCCCCACAAAGGACTGCTGTCAACAGGGAAACAGCTGGTAAGGATAGGCTGACAGGGCTCCTGGGTCCTGCCAGCCTCAGGCAGGGGAGAGATGCTTTCAGCTCCCCAGAACTGCAGGCTGCATGGCAGCCGGCAACGTGATCCCTGAGGGGTGGGGCATCTCTGAGGACACCTGAACAAAGGGGCCTTTAGAGTTTCCTCTTGAGCCTGCTCTGTTCTGTAATCAGTTGAGCTCTTGGTCAACCCGTTCTTAGATTAGTCAAACCTGTAGCGATTTTGGCTGGGTCGGCACAGGAGCGGTCAGGTGGAAAGTTAGGGTGATTACCCGGATGAATCCAGGCTTACAAAAGCAGAAAACTGCTGAATGCCGGTCCTGTCTACAGGGCATGGCTTTTTATGAACACCAGTCTGGCTGGATCTCCTCTCGCTCTCCGTGACACCAGGCTGGGTGGCTCCATCATCCCATGGCATCTGAGCTACAGCCGGCATCTGAAGCAGAGTGCCATCCAGGCAGCAAGGGCCTATCTAGTCATTATGAGCAAGGCAGCGGTTTGCATTTCTGAGAAGCTGGAACTTTTAACCTGGTTAGGCAAATAAGACCAAATACTGGAAGTCTAGTGAACTGTAAAAGGCACCCAGGCCCTGGATGTAGATAACCCTATCGATTACAGGGTTTAGAGGGAACACTGCCAGCATAGAATATGTAGGGAAGACAGCTTGCAGGTCCAGAGGCTCAAAAGACAAAGAAAGAGGCTAATCCCACTGTGGATCAGAGAGACTAAAGCAAATAGGTAAGAAAGGATGTGGGCAAATTAGAAAGAAGTGAAGAATCCCTGCTCAGAAGATACTAGTTTAGAGCTGGGAGATCATGCAGTGTTAAAGTATCTCCCCCAAATCCTGATGTGACATCCAGAGTTCAAACCCCCAAGCTCATGTAAAATCTGGTGCCATATCCTGTGTGCATCTGTAATCTCAATGCTCCCGCAGAGAGAAGAGAGGAGAAGAACAGAAGAATACCCAGACACTCGAGGGCCAGCTAGACTGGGTGCGAAGCTGAGAACAGCAGAGACCCTTCCCAAAGTGGAAAGTGAAGACTGATGCTTGGGGTTGTCCACATGCGTGCTCAGACTCAGACATATACATGTGCACGCATACAAGCATACGTGTCATGCACACAAGAAAGAAAGAAGGAGAGAGAGAAAGAGAGAAAAGGGAGGGAAGAAGGAAGGAAGGATGGAAGGAAGACAGGAAGGCAGGAAGGCAGGAAGGCAGGAAGGAAGGAAGGAAGGAAGGAAGGAAGGAAGGAAGGAAGGAAGGAAGGCAGGAAGGCAGGAAGGCAGGAAGGCAGGAAGGCAGGAAGGCAGGAAGGCAGGAAGGCAAGATGCCCTAGGAAACCAACTCATACCAGCATTCCCTCCATATTAATGATGGCAACACGGGTTCTGACAAAGGCAATACAAAACATCGAAGGAGAAGACAGCCCCACATCTCCAGAAGGAGCATTACAGGACACAAAACTGTGTACACTTACACAGTGGGAGAACCCAAAGACACAAGGAGGAAGCACTGACAGAAAGAACCAGGCAGGCAGCAAGGTTTGGGGGTGGACATACCAGCTAGCTCTAGCATTAGACAGATGGACGTTTGTGGGATCTCATTCTGACCCTTACTGGCTGTGCAAACTGGGACAAGTTCACTCCTTCTCTGGGCCTCCACCTCTTCAGTAATGGACTAGAGGTAGTAATTTCTACCTTCCCTGTTTGCCAACTGAAACACAGAGCTGTTGTTGGTTCGGAGTCTTCCCCCTGCTCCCTGGACCCAGGCTCTAATGCAAGCCTCTCCAAAACACACGCTCACACTTCTTCCCACAATGATCCTCTGCCAATGGCAGCAATGATTTTTCCTGCAATTTCAGTGCTGTCATGTCTTTCTCCCTCCCCCTTCTGCTCCACCATTATGGAGCCTCTGCCTTGTCATAGAGAGACACCCAAGACAACACACCCATTTCAATATGTCCTGCCTTCTATGCCGGCAGCCGCTCTCATGGAGAGCCAAAGACAGAGCGAGAAAGAAGGAGATGATTCAAGGCCCTGTTCTGAGCCACGTCCTCCAAAGCCACTTTGCCATTGTCTTGCTTTCCTTTCATCCCACCCTAGTATGCACAACAGTACTGACACACAGTAGGCGTGCAATAAAAGCTGCTCTGCTACACTAATGCTTGCAGTTCTTTGGGCCAGAATGGGAGGAGAGCCAAAGAAAAGGCTTTGTGTCTGGAGAAGATGGGTCTACACTTCAATTAGCAAAGAGAAAGTGTTCCTTGGGAAATGGGCTGGAGAGTCCAGCACTTCCTCCAGAAACCCTCCCCAGCCCGCCCCATTCATCTCTGCGTCCACCCCTGCGAAGCTCCCCAGCCCCAGGACAGCCCGTTAGGTCCTCAGGCCTTATTAGTGCACGGCTACAGCACGGTGGAGTGTAACTGGATCCTGAGCCCTGTGCTGAACGCTCCATCTGGACCTGCTCTCCGATGCTGATGAGCTGCGCCCTCCTGTCCTCAGAGGTCTCCCAGAAAGGGTTCAGGTTTCTCAAGCCTGGTCAGAGAGAAGTCAGGAGCCTGCCAGAGGCCGCCCACTCTTGCAGACATAACCAACTGGATAACGGCAGGGACCCACTTGTTCTGTCCCGTCCCTGTTATGGCCTCCTGGGAGTACATTTATTAACTCTCTGTCTTATGATAAAGTCACTCAACACATTTTTATTGAACTGTGTGTGTAAGCCAGTCATTGTTCCCGTCAGGGTCCAGCAAAGCCGGAGAAACCTGCTGAGTGGAGCCTGCACCCACTGGGGGTGGGGAGGTGAGGCAGTGGTCAGAGAAGAAATGTAACCTTGCAGAAGCAAATTACAGATTGCATATTCATTTGCAAGGGCTGCCAGAACAAAGAACTATAAACCAGACACAGGCCGGTGCAGTCCTGCGTAGACGACGGAAGTGGTTGTCTCGGCCAGGCGTGGTGATGCACACCTGGCGCCCCAGCGTTTGGCAAGCTGAGGCAGGGGCATTACAAGCTCTAGGCAATCTGGGTTGTATAGAGAGATTGCGTTTCAGAGATAGAAGAGGGTTGGGGTTACGGCTACGCACTGCCACACCCAGCACAAACTTTTATCTTTTTTCATCTTTACCTCTGTAAAAACAATCTCCAAATAAACCTGTGTTCTGAGATACGGAGGTTAGGGTTTCAGACTGGGAACATGGAGGGCCACGATCCAGCCCATAACAAGCTAAAAGGTGGTAAGCTCTGTGTACGAAATAGAACTATAAGGAGACAAGAAATGTCTGGGTATGAGGCATGCCTATTAAGTTGGGTGATAGGAAAGGATGCTCTAGACAGGAGGAAAAGCCAAACTCCTAAGGTCGGGAACATTCTCAAAAGTGGGGGACTGGTCTGGCAGAGCAGAGGGTGTGATGGAGACCTTGGACAGTGCTAGCAATGGGATCAGACAGTGGGAGGGTGGGAGGCGGAGCCCATGCATAAAGCATCATATGACCAAAAGCAGCTGTACGGCTGTGAAAGGGGCACCATCTGGCCTTGCAGCATGGAAAAGAACTGCGTTCTATCAAATTTCAGTTTGGATAAGAAAATCTGCCTTATGTGACTCACATGTGATTTCTGGTACGGCACGGAACCTCTGGCCTGAGAATTTGGAGGACAGACCTGGGACACCCAGATAGGGTTTCATTAGATGCATCTACTTGTTCCAGAGACTTGTGGAGGGTGGGTGCCACTGACCTTTCTGACCACTCATGATTGTCTGTGATGGACCAAGTGCATTAACATTTCCCTTCATGGGCTCTGCCTGACTCTCAGTTCCCTGCCATACCTCAAGTACAGAAAGAAGGCAGAGGCTTTGAGCAAACACAAGCTCATAAGCTTGCCCGCATCTACCTCCTGAGGAAGCCACGGCCTGTAAAATCTTCTACCTGAACAGGAACGAAGGGTGATGTTCATGGACATAACCAGGAGATGTCATTAGGCCAGTGAACTGGTGTTTGTCTCTGCGAGCCATCAACTTCTCTCAGACAAGGGGGTCTGAGAACTCCCTCCTTCCTCTCCCCAGTGCTCAGGGACTTAGACCCCAAAATGTATGTTTGTCCTAAGAGCTGCTAACAGGAACCAGGATGACCACTGCCAGGCATTTTATAAACACTTTTTTCAATCCCCTGGAAGACCTCAGAAGATGCCACTGCACCTATTTTACAGTGGAGAAATCAAGCAACACAGAGGTGATTTGAGCAGGAAATCACAGAACTAAACCAATGAGGGGAGCTAGGACATAGGCCCATGCTCAGATAACATCAAAGTCTGTTTGCCCTTCGAGGCATCTTTCTGCAATGCATAACTCAATTTGGATAGCAAAACTCTATATGTGATATTTTCATTCAATATTAATGTAAAACTTTCTTTTATTTCTCCCCTCTCTTTAATTGAGAGTCTCGTCCTATTCTAAAGCCCCAGTTTTAAATACTAGAACTGGGCTCTACCTTCCAGTGCAGGCTGCCGTGCTGCTCCGAGACCTGGCAGATGGCACCTCAGTCCCAAACCTGGCTGTGTTGCCTCTGAACTTCAGCACTTCAGTAAACACGAGCTATGGAACCACATGGTCCCAGCTTTGCAACACTGGACACACTAGTTTTAACTCTCACTTCCTCCTGAATACAATAAGCATTAAAACTTTGACTTCATAATGTACAGTCTAGTCAGCACTTGCTAGCCAGTGCCTTCTCCTGTCCTCTGATGAGCCTCAAACCATTCCACCTTCCAGAATAATTGCCCGCACTGTCTTTGGGGCAGCAACCTGCATCCTACTCATTTCTGCAGCCCAGAGTGACGGTCATAGGTAATACTCTATCGATGCTCCCGGAGTAGGGTTGAAGCACAAGGCTCTGAAAGGAAGGAGGAGAAAAGAGAGGAGGGACTAGGAGAGGAAGAGAGGAGGCAGAAGAGGAGACTAGGCCAGAGGACACAAGAAAGAGGGGGAGAGGAGTAAGGCCTTTGTGAAGACAGTTCGTAGGAGGACATGACATCAAGGTGTACACCCACGCAGGGCAGAGGATCCATAAGGACAGGCTCCCTGTCCTGTCCTCCAGGCTGCTAGCGTTGCTGCTGTGGGGAGCTTCTTTCCCTTGCTTTCCACCCACACACCAAGCACACAACAATTTTTAAACGCTAACATCGTGCTAAAAGAGGGAACTGAGGCAGAACTTTCCCCCACACGTTAAAGCCAAGAGCGATTCTGTAAATACCAGGAAATTCCTCCTTGTGAGACCCCAAGCAGGGCAGGCGGTGGCACATGGCAGGCTGGTGGCACATGGCAGGCTGGGGGCAGGCCCCTCTCACTGCCAGGGAAGGAAAACCTGGTACTCGGAGGAGCTGGCCAGTGTAGTGCTCCCCCTTGGTCAGCTGACAGAAGCAAGGGAGTGGCTCAATCCCACAGATTGTAAGTCAATTAGGACACGCTGACTTCTCTAACAGGATTATCTGCGTCCTTCCCCAGAGCCTGTTCCATTAATGAAGCAATCAATGACCTTTCGTTTAGAGCTGACTGGCTCATTCACCCGTAGGACTCCTCTGTAGCAGAAATCGGCTAGTAATCTAGATGATCAAATGTAGAGCTAATAATCCTTGTTTTAAAAGTAATTTTATGTCCATTTTTCTCTTTCCCCCAAAAGCCATAATATAAATAAAATAATATAAATAAAATTGTGTGTAGGCATGAGTCCAGAGCCATGTTCCTGCTCTCAGGCAGTAAGGGACATTTCCAGCAACCCACAAGAAGAAAAGGAACTCGGACTCTCCCACTCAGGGAAGGCAAAGTGCTCCCCAACCTTACTGCTACAGGAACTTTGAAGTAATGCACAACGTAAGAGGATCTCAAGTGTGAAGTCACCCTGAGCTGCACAGCCAGTTTGAAGCAGCTTTGACAGCTTAGCAGGCTGTCTAAAGGTAGAGTAAAAGGCCTGAAGACGCAGCTCAGGAGTACACGTTACGGACGTGGTTCGATGGTATGGTGCTTATCTAGGTCCACAAGGGGCTGAGGTCAGGGTTCAGTGCTAAAAGAAAAATACAAAGTACTAGCAAGGATGCCATTAATCTCCTAAAGCTCTCTATAGTCAGAATTATTTTCCTAAACCATAAACAGGATTATTTCACAGCCTGCTGACAGTTTCTGAATAGCCTCCCATTGCTGTCCGGTAACACACCCAGGACAAGACACTGCAGCCTTGGGTCCCTGCCCACTACACCAGCTCATTGCAGCTCTTCCTCCTACCGTATTCTCCATTGTGCTGTGAACAACACATGCACGCATGCACGCACACATGCACGTACGCAGGCATGTACTCACACAAGCACATACACACATGCACACACACATATACACATGCACACACACACACCTATACAGAAACACATATGAGCACATATATGTATAAAAGCTCACATGTGTACACATACACACATGCACACACACATATACACATGAACACACACACACCTATACAGAAACACATATGAGCGCATATATGTATAAAAGCTCACATGTGTACACATACATGCACACACACATATACACATGGACACACACACACCTATACAGAAACACATATGAGCGCATATATGTATAAAAGCTCACATGTGTACACATACACACATGCACACACACATATACACATGGACACACACACACCTATACAGGAACACATATGAGCGCATATATGTATAAAAGCTCACATGTGTACACATACACACATGCACACACATGCAATGCATACTCCCTCTGACCTCTTAACAATTATTCAGGTTCAAGACTAGATGTCTCTCCCTCTCAGAAAGTCAAAGAACCAATGATGCAAGATACCAATTATGTATTTTTGTGTTTCTTATAGTTTAACACTTCTAATAGTTTGTTGACTGCTGGTTTGATCTCCCCTAGAGGATTACCCAATAATGATTGCATATATATATATATATATATATATATATATATATATATATATATATATTCATTCCACTGTTGGACCTCTACAGTCTAGGACATGGCCTAGCTCAATACACACTTTTCAATTTAAATTTAATTGAAAGACCAATTTTAATATGACCTGGGAAATCTTAGGTAAACCTAGCATACAGTAGGTGTCCAGTAAATATTTGTCGCATTAAATTATTTGTCAAACTAAATTAAATAATGACAAATAATCACAGGAAGGAAAAACCATATTGCAATCGTTTGTTAAAAGCATCAGACAGCTCTGCTGTCCACGTGTGCTGCTGTTTGAGGAGGAAAGACCTCCTTGGAACAGGAGGAAGAACGGGCCAGTTCCTCCTGGCTCTGTGCTAAGGAAAGTCAGGGCCTAGCCAATGGCTGACCCGTGCAGGCACGTGAGCATTCACCAAGTCTCGGCCCTCTCCCGTTCTCAGACCCACTTTTCACCCAGCACCTCACCCCCTCGCCCAACGCCCAACACATTTTTCCCTCAGACAGACCGTGTGCTGACCCAAGTGTTTCTGCCTCTTCCATGGCTCTTTCTCACTGGACGTGAATAATTTGGCCCTGCTCACACACCAGGCTAGAGGGAATCTGTCCTCAAGCCCTGTTGTACTCTGACTTTAAGAAGAAATATCACGTTTCTAAATTTACAGAACTGACAACCAGGCCATTGGACCCAGCAAAGTGGGCCTTGTACGGCCCCAGCTCTGATCACTGCTTCCCTGGGAGACAGTGCGTGTAGACACAACAGGAAGCAAACTTAACCCATGTAACTCAGTGATGGCACCACCCGGCACAGGAACTCCCGTGCTGAGAACATCAACAGTGAAGCTCAGGAAAGGTTAGGCAGGCGGGAAACCGAGGCCCGAGGACCTGGACTGGAGATGGTCTTTGTAGCAGGAACTCAGCATCTGGGCCCTTCCCAGAGAGGCTCAAGTCAGGGAGAAAGGACAAGCCTCCCAGAGAGGCTTAAGCGGGAGACTGTGTGAGGTCTCATCTGTGAGCAAATAGGGTAAAAACCTGGGGCAATAGCTACCATTCTGGTCCTGGTTTCTAGGGACTGAGCACTGAGTGTTTCCAATCCAAACTCTGGTATCTTTATAAACATTACCCAATGCAACCTTCCAATAACAGTCTGGCCTGGGTGTTCAGCACCCCTGTTTATAAAAGTATTACACCCCTGTGGATGTAATACTGGGTAGTTTCTATAGTTAGGGTCCTAGATGTCCCCCGAAATCCTAGAAGAAACTATAAATGGTGGAACTTGGAGGTGGTACAGGAGGATGTGCCCTTAAGGAACTTAGGGAATCCTGCCCTGCTCTTCCTCTTTATTCCCAGCTACCACAAGGTGAACAACTTCTTCTCTCCCCCACCCCCACCCCCAGCTCCTACCATAATGTTCTTCCTCACCCTAAAATAGCAGTGCTGTCTAACCACAGAGACTAAAATCTCCAAGACTGTAAATCCAAATAAACCTTTCTTCTTTTTAAGTTGATTGTGTCGCGTATTTTTGCTAGTAACAGAAAGCTGACATAGTCGTCAATGTGCCAGCATGAATCATATGCAACTATGTCAGCCTTTGGCTATTGTTCACTTGAAAGGAAAGAAGGGAAGGAGAGAGAAGGGAAAGAAGAGGAAGGGTTAGTTCCATGAGTCTCAGCCCCCACGGGGTTGGTCCATAAGTCCAGAAGAGAATTAGCATGATGGTATTCGAGAACAGAGAAGGAAGAAGGGAGAAGGGATTTGAGGGCCACAGTGAGGACAAACCCCACCAGCACTGTGCTCAGGCAAACAACCATAGACTTGTGGCCCAGGGGCCTGGACTCCAAGCCAGGTGTTGTTTACCAGCAAGTCCCAGAAGTCTCAGGCTAAGCTGCCCCCTCCCCAACACCCAGAGGCCCAAACAGCCCTGGCTGGCCTCTCTCTGTGAACAGGAATCAGATCACGTGTTGCCTGGAGTCAGATATGTGACCAGACTCGGTGCACTGTGCGAGATTTCACAATGATGAAAATAGCTTTCTCCTGCTGCATTTAACATCTGGTGTCACAGATTTTTGCTGAGAGCCATAAAATCACTAACTTGCAGAGAAAACCTCATTGTGGAAACATACATTTCTTGGGGAGGGGGTGGCAGCCAGAGCCCGGCTGTGTTCCCAGCCTGCCTCAGTGACAACTTAGCAGCAGCCCTTTGTCTCCTGGGCGGATGATGAATTTCATGAGGCCTTGGGAGGAATCTGGGACAAGCGAGAAACAGTCCTAGACTAGCAACTCTGTCACTGACTAGCTGAGAGACCTTGGACTGGTTTCTTAGCCTCTCGGAACTTTCATTGCTTTATCAAAAAATTAAAAAAAAAGAAAGAAAGAAAGAAACGAAGGAGAAAGAAAAAGAAAAGGAAAAAAAAGCAAAGATAAAAAATAACCACCTGCTGAGGGTTACTGTGTGGATCCGATGAATAACATATGTGGCAGGGCCTGGCACAAAGTAACCGCTAGCTGCTTCTTCCTTTCTTCTCCTCTTCCCTTTTTATTCCCTGACATTTCCTTTCAGCCCCAAGTCTGCCTGAACACAGTGGCATTTGTCAAAGCCTTGTGCATACAGTGTTCCTGCAGTGCTTGGCCCAAGGAGTGGCTCCCTGGGTCCCCAGAGCCGTGCTGGGGGGAGCTGCTAAGTTCTGGGCTGCCTCTTCCAGGATTGACAGCTCCTATTGATAGCCTCCTAGGACTCCCACCGCACCCAGGCATCTGCTGAGTGTGGAGGGGCCTGGAGGGCATCTGCAAGCCACAGGAAGGAAGGAAGTTTGGCCACCACAAGCCCACCCACCTGTGCTATCCTTCAGTAACCCCTTTTCTGTCCAGGAAGATTCGCCGTCTGTGGATTCAAAGACTCTGTGGCAAGGTGAGGTGAGCACAGCTCACCTGTGAGTAGACAGGACTGGAGGACTGTGTCCCCTTAGCAGAGGGGTGGAGGCAGGCTGCCTAGTGGCCACATCTGGAACATCTTCCTTGTGCTTGATAATCTTGGCTATGAAATCCAGTTTCTGTCTCATCAGGACTGTGGGCAGAGTGTGAATTGCTCAACATATGAGGGACCACAATCCTGGTACCCTCTCTACCATGGCCTTGAACTTTAAACCTGCCCCAGCTGCTGCAGACATTGGGTCAGACATGCTCAAGCTTCCTCTGCACAGTCTCTTGCGTATACCTTGTCCTTGTCTTCTGTATCTCTGTCCCCGTCTCTCCGTCTCCCCATGCATCTGTGTGCTGTCTCTGTGCATTTGACCCTGTCTTCCTGTGTGTCTTCTCCCTCCCAGATCCTCTCTACCTGCACCAGTCCCCAGCTGCCTGGGGTCCCACACAGCCCAGCCACTCCTCACATATTTTTACCTCTCAATTGTCACCTTTGCCACCATCATCTCTGGCAGCAGCAGACAGAATGTGAGAAAGCAAAACTAATGAGCTTCTTTAGCGAGAGTAGGGAGCCCCTGTCATGTGTCTAGTCCTCGGAGTTTAGCTTCTGGTACCTCCAGCGTGTCTCCAAACGGTAAGAGAGGGTTGTTACTTTTCAATTTGGTTGGGCTGTGTAGCACATTGCACCCATTAAAATGCATCCTCATTGCAAGATCACAACAGGGCCAACAGGAAGAGTGTCAGGGTGTGGACTTGGATTTACAAAGTTACTTTTCTTGTGGGTTCTGTGAGGCCGAGCTCCGCTACAGCCAGTCTTATGCTTTGAATCACAGCACCATTCATGGAAAGCAACACGAGTATCATCCGTGGCAAAGCCTGGCCCGACTGGCTGAAGACCCTCCAGGCTGAGATAGGCTTGCCTGTGGTTGAGTCTAGGTCTCTGGATTTAGCCTTGAGATGAAGATGGCCTCCCAACATATGCAGTGGACATGGACAAGTCGTGGTGTTCACCTACATCTGTCTGATTTACTCATTGCTCGCAATAGTCCATAGAAAAAATAGATGCCAGGACATGTTTGACATTAAGAGGAGCACATGGTGCAACAGGATTCGCCACCCCCTGACAGTCACTCACCCCACACATCTCCACAGAGTATTTTCTGAACATCAGATACCGTGCTGGCCTCAATATTAGGAAGTGACAGGCTGGAGAGCTTGCCCTTTCCATACGCCCTCCGACCAAATGGAGGGAGAAGGTGCAGTTCCTCTCTCTATCTGAATCTTCCAATCTTCGTATCTATAAAGAATGTTTAAAGGAGGACCCAGTAGCCACATATCTGTTTTCTTATTATAAGAGGTAATGGATTTATTATAATAGAATGTTTAATGCAGACTATTTTTTTTTAAATGTAAATCTGTCACAATCCTACTTCCCAAAAAAAGCTGCTGTTTTCAAATGAATACTATTCTTAATATCAGTAGGAACCAGCAACCCTAATAATACAAGAAGACTACACCCAAGAGAGGGGGGAAAAAAACTCTGAATTTGTTACTGACCTCCTATCTCACACAGAGACACTTCCGAGCTGTGAAAGCGGTCAAGTACAACCTTGTCCTTCCAGGAATGGGAAAGACAGTCCTTTGTCACAATTCCAAAATATTTAAAGCTCAAATCTAGAACGCACTTGGCAACGGGCTCCATATCCAGGTGCCAGTGTTTCAGCCACTCTAGAGTGTCTTCCCAACCTTGCTCTTCCGACTCTTAGTACCTCCCTCATGCAAGTTCACCCCTTCTTCTTTGACCCCGCCCCAGGGCTTCACTTTCAGAAACTGTGAACACTCCATACCTGTAGCCTTGCAATTTCAGAGAGATCAGCATTGGCACCTGAGGATGTCAATGAGAGTCAAGGGCAGGCATTCAGCCTGCCTGTTTTTAACACTTCTGCCACGGGCATCTTCTTTCATCCCAGGATTGGCTTTTTGCAAATGTCTGAGCAAGGTAGGACTGGAGAACATTCATATTCTGTCCCCAAAGTGCTTTGCTCAACACCATCCCTTGAGATGCTGCAGGAGAGGGCAATGGAGGTCAAGTAGACCCCAGAACACGCCCATCACAAGCCTCACCACACTCCCAAGACCATGGCTAACTCCATGGTTAACTGGTTAAAAACCAGTGATTTTCAACCTCTGGTGAACAACTTCTATCTACCCTTGAGGGCCCAGATTTTCTCCTCTGTGGAGCCATCATCAAACCGCTAGGAGTAGCCACTCCTCTCCTTCTTCCTGGCGTTGTATATGTGCTTCCCTACTGGGTGGGATTATTTTTCCTCTGTATCTACCTCCTCTGCTGGCCTAGGTATTGTCAGAGGACAGGGCTTATTCGTGTTCACACCCGTAGACTTAGCACAGTGTCAGAGTCACAGATGCTTCCAAAAGAGAAGTGAAAATGAGCTAGAACTCAGAGACCAGGTGAGCCCTGGCTAACAGGGACAGAAGAAGTGGACGCTTGAGAAGAGGAGATTCAGGCAGAGAAGCAGCAGCAGTTGGAGGCTACCATTGTTTGTGACATTCTGTTGCCGGAAGTATTGTTAAGAGCAATGGCAATATTCCAGACATTCGGGTGGTCTACGGTCCAGGGGAGGAAGTACAGGTTCTAGTGAAACTGGGCTTCCGACACAGCACAGGAGGTCAGGTGGAGTAAACCAAAGAGGATCCAAGGGGCTCAGGATGTAGCTCTGACTCACTGAGTAATGGTCATTAGTTGATTGAACGAATGGCCTAGAGTTCTTTAAAGTCCTCTTAAGTAGGGAGAGGACCGAATCCGGAGCAGAGCGAGGCCGAGCCCACAGGTGTGGACTAAGTGTCTCCACCTGGGGGATTGGACAGTCACGGGACAGGAAAGCAAGCTGGCCATTACGGCTTCCAGATGCTTCTCTCCACCAGGCCTTGTTAAGGTCTGCCTCAGCTGTCGCCTGTAACCTCAGGCTCCCGCACTGTGGATTTATACATTCGGTTCATGGTCTGCAAAGCTGGTTTCCACTTATTTTCAGAACTGTTTGTGTCTTGGAGTGAAATTCCAGGGTCAGACTCATAGAGTTGTAATCCAAGGATCTGTTATCACAAGCTACTCACGCCAGTGATGCGAGCCTTTCTCACACTCTAACGGAACAAAGGCCATCCATCTAGATTTTTAATGGCTGAAGACACAGTCTCCCAAAACCCTAAACCAATCGCAATAGTTACATGAAAGACACTAAAGCTAAGAGGATTTGATCCAACAGTTTGTGCCATTTGACAGCTTCTTAGAATGGTAGGACACTGATTATAACTACGTCCTAAAGTCATGAGTCCACATGTGCACCACAAACTTGGAAATAAAAAGTCATCCCTGTGAGTTTAGGATGGTATCATTGGCAATGCCAGTAATTATTAGGAAACTAATAAAATAAAGAGGCAAAAGCCACATTTTTTTCCAATTGAAGTTCCAAGGTATAAGAGAAATTTACTGAACTCTTTCATCTTGTCAGCTTGGCCTCCAGATAGCAGTACAAGAAAGAGTTAGAAATAGGTGGGAAGGTGGGTGGATGGGTGGGTGAATGAGTGGGAAGGTGGGTGGGTGGGTTAATGAGTGGGAAGGTGGGTGGGCGAATGGGTGGGTGAATGAGTGGGAAGGTGGGTGGGTGGGTGGATGAGTGGGAAGGTGGGTGGGTGGGTGGATGAGTGGGAAGGTGGGTGGATGGGTGGGTGGGTGGATGAGTGGGAAGGTGGGTGGGTGGGTGGGAGGGTGGGTAGTAAGGTGGATGGATGGGTGGGTGGGTAGGTGAATGAGTGGGAAGGTGGGTAGATGGGTGGGTGGGTAGGTGAATGAGTGGGAAGGTGGGTGGGTGGGTGGGTGAATGAGTGGGAAGGTGGGTGGGTGGATGGGTGGGTGAATGAGTGGGAAGGCGGGTGGGTGGGTGGATGAGTGGGAAGGTGGGTGGGTGGGTGGATGAGTGGGAAGGTGGGTGGGTGGGTGGTAAGGTGGGTGGATGGGTGGGTGGGTAGGTGAATGAGTGGGAAGGTGGGTGGATGGGTGGGTGGGTAGGTGAGTGAGTGGGAAGGTGGGTGGGTGGGTGAATGAGTGGGAAGGTGGGTGGGGAGTTGAATGAGTGGGTGGGTATGTGAATGAGTGGGTGGGTAGATGAATTATCTCCATGCTTCCAATTTCCTATTACTTTAGAATCTGTTTGAGTCTGTCTTCTCTTACCCGGAGCTCTTCCTCCATGGGTCACAGAGACTCTTTGCGTCTAACTACTCCCAGTGAGACATGTTCTAAAGCAAAGGCTTTCCTCTATGGCAGGGACCCCTCCATTTCTCTCACAAGCAGTTTTTCCTCTTATTCTCCACCAGCACACTTGTCTTCCAGCAGTAATCCTCAGACATTCAGAACCTTTGCTAAGTCTCCTCTGAAGCTAAAGGTCTATGTGCCAACTCAGCTCCGACTCACTGAGGAATAGTCATTAGTTGATTGAACTGATGGCCTAGAGTTCTTCACAGGACTGGTTCAGCCTGTGCACTGGACTAATCAACACCTACCTACTTCCTCTCCCAAAGTTGTCCACTGAAATCTTCAGTACCTGGGCTTCTCAGAAAGAAATCATCTTAAAACATGACGAGGAAGCAGGACAGCTTAAGGACAGAGTCATGTGATCTATTATTTAATGCCATAGTGGTCCTGTAAGATGGAACACCATCCCCAGTTGACAGGTGAAGAAACAAGTTCAAAGGTGTTTTGTTTTCTCTCCTATTGCTATGATTAAAATGAAAGAGCTAAAGCAACTTAAAGGATAGTTCATTTTGGCTTATAGTTACAGAAGGCTACAGTCCATCGCAACAGGAAGATTTGGCAGCAGGCACAAGGGGAAGGCTGGCTCTCCACATTACATTAACACTAAGGAAGCAGGGGCTGATGGGAAGTAGAGCCAGAATACAAAGCCTCAAAGCCTACCCTAAGTGACTGGCTCACTTCCTCCAGCAAGACCCTACCTCCTCCTCCTAAAGGTTCCACAACCTTCCCAGATAGCTACACCAGCTGGGAACCAGAGCCAAGTGTTCAAACACATGAGCGTATAGAGACATTTCTCCTTGGATCACAGCCATCTTTTGATGGAAAACGAACTCAGTCTAACTCCGAAGTTCCCCGTGGTATTTAACAATCTTAACACTGCCCCAAAGTCCAAAGTCTCTTCACACAGGCAGTCTCTTAACTGTGACCCTTGTAAAATCAAAAATCAAACTGCATACTTCCGGTATACATTGGTACATAATATACTTTCCTATCCGTAAAATGAGAAACGGGGCCATAGCAAGGAAAGATTAGACCAAAGTAACACCAAAACCTAGTACGGTAAACACCGAATCCTGCAGCTCTTCGTCTGCCATCTGGAATTCAAAATGGAATCTTCTCAGTTTTGAAGAGCATAGTTAGCCATGCCCTTCCCTCTCTGCTGTCTTAGACTGTCTCCACCACTCCAGGGATTCAGCTTTCTTTTGGGCTCTCTAATATCTCTAATATCATGGGGTCGACATTACAGCTTAGGCTTTACCTTCATCGTGTCAACTGTGACCAGAAACCCATTTCCCCCAAGGGGGCTCTGTTTCCTAAAGGTTGCTCAGCCTTCCCAAATAATGCCACCAGCTAGGGCCAAGCATGCAACCTCTTGAGCCTTTCCAGATTTCATATTCACATCACAGCAGAAGTAGTAAATAATTTTCCAAGGTTCTAATACTTACCTCCCTCTAACTAATTTTCATCCCTGTCACAAGACTTGGTTTCCATTTCTGTAGCCAGCAATTCTTCTAAGAGGAATCTCTGATGGATGAGTTAATGATACCAAGATAAAATGATTCTTACTGAGTCTAGAAAAATTAGACCCTGCAGGTAATGAAGGGAGATGGCTAATGCCTACCTATCTGAGGACTCTCGAAGAGCCCACGAGAGGTTCCTTCTGGTTCAACATATACCCACCTTTGTACACTGTACATGTATACACAGGTTTCTGTAACATTTGCTTTGGTTTTGTTTCATTTTATATTTTTTTATGACCACAGCAATTGAAAGCGTGCTGCTCTGGAGAAAACACGTGCCTAGCAGTGCGTCTCTACCAATAAGCCAGTGCTGATTTCCGACTAAATTTCTAAGACTAGTACGTTTTTTCAAGGAGTTTGTCTAAGTTTCCATTTTTGTCTTTGAAATCTTCTTTCAAACTCTTCAAATATAGAAGACTTTATTCTCAGTAGTAGATTACCGTTGTGTTGGTCTATTATTTTTAGATGAACATTATCGATGCCTATTTGGGGTTAAAGCTGCCATACTAAGCTGCTTGTGGTCATGCACACGTTACCTCTCAGACCTCTTTCTCCAAATCACTGTCTCCCTGCTCCCTCCTCCTCAGAGTCTGGGTTCTAGTCATACTGAATCATACGTTCTTCTGGTTTGGATACTTTCCTCACTGTGCAACAGGCTGGTTTTAGCTCACGGTTCAGGAAATTCCATCCATCATAGCATGGAAGGCTTGGCGATGGCTGGAGCCCCTCAGACCTTGAAACGCAGAAGCTCTAGACAGAATTCTCACGCATTTATGGCAGATCAAGAAGCAGAGCAGGAAGGGAAGCAGGACCATGCTATACACCTCACAGCCTACTCTAAACAGCCTGCATCTACCAGCCAGGCCTCACGCACCAAGGGGTCTACAACCCCTCAAAGCAGTGCCCCCAACTGGGCCCAGAGTGTTTAAAAACAGGACCCTAAGGGACATTTCAAATCCAAACCACAGCATTCCTTGAACACAGTTCTGGTTCCTTCTGACTTGATGTCACGATCAGCGTCGAGCACTCTGTAAATTCCATGGCTCCCCTGAAAGACTCAGTCTTAAACTGCAAGCCCCTCTCCTGTGTCGCTGCCTCTGAGAAGCTTTCCCGATACACCATGGGGCCTCAGTCCTCTTTTCTCTTTCCGCCTATTGTATCTTGCGGTGCATGTCAGAGCACGGCTGTGTCTGCGTTGTCATCTTTAACGTCCATCTGCCTTATGCTCCAAACAGTAAACAGAAAGCTTGATCATGTCTTGCATATCTCTGTGGTCTGCTCGGTGTAAATGCATAGGTGCGTGCAGAGGGAATTGCTGGAGACAGAGCCACAACAAAGATGCTACTCTAAAAGTTCTAGGCTGCCTGGGTAGGCGGGAGAAAGAGCTCAAATGCGTTCCCTCACCCAGAGGCCTCAATTTTTTGCTAGCTAGGCCATGAGATAACGGCAGAAACTGGTGTGTAATCAGCTTAAAAGACGAATGAAACCGTGAGTGAGTGAACAGAGGTCTTGGAGCTGGTGCATCCACCCACCCATGGTTTCCTACTTTAACGCCATTCGGCAACTTTCGTCCTCTTGCCTATCAACATGATGGAATTAAGAAGTGACACTTAAGACATTTAAGGCTGGGAATAACTAAGTTAGTAAATTTCGATTTGTAGACGCTCTCTAGTTAGCTAACTCCACCAGCTTCTGTTAGTAGTGATAATTCTGCAGCCAGATAAACTCGATTTGCTGCAGGAAATCCTTCCTTTTATTTATTTCCTTCCATTCATTTCCCTTTTTGCTCTGATTTTGTTCCTGTTTGGGGTGTGTGTGTGTATGTGTGTGTATGTGTGCGTGTATGTGTGTGTATGTGTGCGTGTATGTGTGTGTATGTGTGTGTATATGTGTGTGTATGTGTGTGTGCACGTGTATATGTGTGTGTGTATGTGTGTATGTATGCGTGTGTATATGTGTGTATATGTGTGTGTGCATGTGTATATGTGTGTATATATGTGTGTATGTGTGTGTATGTGTGTAAATGTGTATGTGTGTGTGTGTGTATGTGTGTATATGTGTGTGTGTGCATCTGTGTGTGTATGGGTGTGTGCATGTGTGTGTGTATGTGTGTGTGTATGTGTGTGTATATATGTGTGTATGCGTGTGTGTGCATGTGTGTATGTATGCGTGTATATATGTGTGTATATGTGTGTGTGCATGTGTATATGTGTGTATATGTGTGTGTGCATGTGTATATGTGTGTATATGTGTGTGTGTATGTGTGTGTATGTGTATGTGTGTGTATGTGTGTGTGTGCATGTGTGTGTGTGTGCATGTGTATGTGTGTGTGTGTGTGTGTGTGAATGTGTGTGTGTGTGTGTATGTTGCGCACATGCTCATGTGTGCATAGGTACATGTACATGCATGTATAGGGAGAGGCCAAAGAACAGTTTTAGTTAGCTTTCCTCAGGCACTAGTCATCTTTTTTGTAAGACAGAAACTCACTGCTTTGAACTCTCTAAGTAGGTGTTGTGTGACAAAAACTTTACCCAGAGAGACGGCACACACACATCTACTCCCTCCAGATAGGGAGCCCACAACAGACCAAAGTACAAATACCACCAAAGTCCAACTTGGTGAACCAACTGTTTTATTGGGTTACGTACAGGTATACGTGAGGGGTCCCTTACAGGAGACAGCTGGACCACTAAAGCCCAGGCACGGGTGACGGTCCACCAAAGCTGGGCACATGAAGCACACTGCACATCCTGCCAGCAACTCAACATGTTGGAGTGTGTCCTTTAAGTGACTCTGTTGGTCTATACCTCTTTCTGGCAGCTCGGCTGATTTCTGCTTCTTCCAGGCAGCTGGTCTGGTTTTATAGTCTTCCTTGCAGCTTGTCTTGTCTAAGAATGACATCAGCAGTCTTTATTGTTTGCTCTTGGGAGGGAGGGAGGGGAGAAGAGAATCTAGTCAGTTTCAGGGACTTCCTGAAGCTATTTTGAGTCCTTTACTATATGATTTAAGAAGCTTCCCTGATGGGTGGAACGTTTCAGTCAGTGTTGGAGGAAACTGCCAAGCTAGATGAGGTGAAGAGGGTTGGCCAGAGAGACTGGGGCTTCCCTGTGTCTGACTCTCCAGGGTGGAGATTATAAGCATGGGCTACCTTGTCCAGCTTTTTTTTTTTAATGCAGATTCGGGGAGTCAAAGGTCCTCAATGCTTGGGAGACACACATTTCACTGAAAGTTATCTCTCCAGCACCTACTGATTATTTTTGGAGTAGGGTCTCAATGGATAACCAAGACTTGACTCAAACTTTGGGTTTTCCTGACTCAGTTTCCCAGGATCATAAGCTGAAGTCACCATGTTCACCAAGACCCCTCCTTTCTATCTCCCCACTTAGTAAACTCCTCTTCAAGTGGGTCACTTGCCTTCCCTCCCAGGCCACCCCACAGGATAGCACTTACTAGAAAAAAAAGTGTCCCACGTTCTCCATGTAAAAAGAAATACTTCCCCTCTACCTTATGAACCTTTCTGCTGTGGGCACCCTGTGGCTTTCAGCAGAGACCATTTTGTCTTGTTTGCTGAAGAATGAAAATCCCCTAAGTGATGCTGGGCGTGTCAGTGGGTGACTGTCAATCCCCTTAGTGACTGTGGGTGTGCCAGTGGCTGACCGTCAATCCCCTAAGCGATGTGGTGTGTATCAGTGGGCGACTGTCAATCCCCTACATACCTCTGGATGCGTTAGTGAGTGACTGTGAGTCTCACAAGGGATCACATTGAGTAACAAATGCGTTCAGTATCTCCAATTCTTGGAGTATAATACAGTCAAGGCCATGTTTTGGGAGAAGTTTCCTATTCTCTACTATTTCCAAAATTATAATCAATGCTCTTGGAACTGCAGCTTTGTGTCATTTAATGGCATGTCATTCGGATGATGTCTCCAGCACCACAGACAGCAACAGGGACATCCCTTAGCTTCTCTGATCCATCACCACACCCTCACTCTGCTTCCTTCTGCTTAGTCCTCCCACGGTCCTACCAACCACAGACCCTACTTACAGAGAGGGGACAGACTTCCAGAATGAGAGCGGACTTCCTAAAAGCCAGCCATGGATTGTTTCCCACTTAGAATTCAAAGCCAAGTGAGATCCCAGAGGCCATGTGTGCGCTTCATTTCCTGACCATAGTGGGCTTTTTTTTCCCCTCAATTTTGACAGATTATTTTATATTAAAACTCAAATTTGTACACAAATTTGTTAAATAATATACAGTATTACATAGCATTTTATACAACCATATATAATAGGAAAGTTCCTATTCAAAGGTGAATGCCATCTTATGTAGGGACTATAGCCCAGAAAGCCAGGATGAGGGAGTTTTAATAGAATACAGGAATCCCAGAAAGAAGAAAGATAATTGACTATTCACTACATATAGCAGGTTTCCTTATTGAGTTCATTTTCATTTTTTTATTTCTCTGAGAATGTCGTACAGTGTATTTTGATCATATTCACACATACCCCACTTCTTCCTCTAACCCTCCCACGGCCATTCACCTCCTATATCAGCCCTGTAGCCCTTATCATGGAGAAACTGAGGCTCAGAAAGCTCAGGAAGTCACTTGAGTTCATAATCAAGCAGACGAGCTTGGTCCGAGCCAGTCCTGCCTGACCAAAGGACACGCTGGCTTCCCTTGTTGCTGGGCTCCTTTCCCGGGCTCTAGTTTCCCCAGGAAAGCTCTGAGTACAAGTACCATCCAAACAGGAAATGCATGAGGATCGGGATAAGACTGAAATGGAAAGAGATTCTATAAGGAGAGTTTTCTTGGTTGTCCCACCCTAACCTGGGTCCCCATCCGCACCCCAGTGCAGCACCTACTCAGCTACACTCCGCTGTCCCGGGTTCTGGACAATGCATTTGAGAGCGCGGTATGGCTTGCTTCTCTTTGGTTCTCTGTGCTGTTCCATGGATCTCCGTGCAGCCTGTAAATGTGGTCATCTAAGAGGTGGATAACTTCTCCAAGATTTGTTTTCTCCATCTATACAATTAGTTTGCTGGACAAGACAGTCTAAAACTCGTGCAACCTAAGGGCTTGGAGGTCTACAAAGATACAAGAGGGAACTATGACGTCCTCCACTTACCAGCCAGCTGCTCTCTGAGGTCCTTCATGGGGAACTAATCATGTCCAGACTGAGCGGGGCTCCCAGAGGGCTTAGGTCTCTGTTTCGTATGCCAGGGTATAAAGGAAGTGCTTAGTATTGGTTAGACAATGTTTCATTGAAGGACCTATCTCACTGTAGGTGGCAGTCTAAGTCATTCAGTTGACAAATCCTTACCAGGCCCCACACAGCGCCTGGCAGTGTGTTCCCTGCTGTGGGTTCCCTACTACGGATACAGGAAAAAACCTGGCAGCCAAGCAGGCATTGGACAAATAATTACACACAAAAAATAAATACGAAAGGGCAGTTGTGTTCCGTTCTGAGCTGCTCGGGAAGCCTGCGACAGCTTAGGCAAGGAAGTCAGTGGCTGAGTTCCGATGGCTGCAGCTACTTCAAGCATTAGAGATGGCAAGGTCGGATGCAGTTAGGAAATCCATAGCAACCATCCAGGAGAGGCTTGTTGAGGCTTTGCAATAAATCCGGGCTGATGGGGACACTGGTGGACTGGCGTTTTGGGAGACAGAAGAGCAAATGAGACGGAGATGTGGCACGGATGACACCCCTACCGCCAGAGTTGCCGCATAGCGGGGGATCGCACTAATCACCATGCATGTGGCTGGCGTGGTCTCCCTGCCCATGGAGGCAGGATGCCAAGAGGCACAGGTGTTCCCTACCATTGACAGAAGCTGCTCCTCTCTTGACTGCATAAACAGGCCTCCTGCTTTCCTGCCCCCTCCCTATCCAGTCTCACCCCGGGGGGTCCTGGCCTTCCATCCAGGGTGCTTGCCACAGAGGGAACGGGGTTGGAGGGGTCCGAGAGAGGACGAGAGCTCCTTCCGGCCAGCGCTGAGGAGTCTGGGAAAGCTGCGGGTCCACCCGGGGTCGCTGGGCTCTGCTGCCATCTGTTTCCTATGCAGGCTAAGCACGCTCGCGCGCGTGTGGTCACAATCGCACAGGAAAATCATTCTGCCAATAAATATGGAACGTTAGGTTTCGTGTTCTCTTCTTTTTAACTGGCTTACAAAATGAACACTAAAATTCTGACTCCTTTGACCACGCCTCCCCCAATCCCGAGGAAGACATCATGATGTCACATTCCCCTTGAAATCTATACTGTGTGGAAGGCTTGGGGAGGGGGCTCGTTGCACATGTACCAGGGCCAAACCGAGGGAGGAAATGTGAGCAAAGTGGTTGCATCCTTTTGCAATCAACTATTATAAGAGCTGGCCATCTCCCGAGCTTCGTGAAGACACAGTTTCCAGCAGGCCTAGTTTTACTTTACATAATTGTAACCATCTCAGCATGTCAATTAGCATAGAATGTTACCTTTGGGATGGGATCAATTAGAGACCTGAAGATTGAATTTGGAATCATGATTAGCCTGTTTTACATTTTGCCTTCATTTTCTAAAATATACAGTTGTCTGATTCAGCCCAATTTTTTTTTTTTTTAAAAAAAAAAAACATATTGTAAACTTATTTATTTTTTTAAGCTAAAACAGACACGGGAGGCCGGTTAGTAACAGGAACCATGGCAAAATGGAGGATGGGGGTGCTATTTGATTAGAGCCGATTCTTAAATTTCCACAGCAAGAAAATATTGAGAGTAGAGTAATGGCTGCTGGATTTTCTTAAGAACTGAAATCATTACGCTCTGGCCGGGTTCCAAGTTCTTTCCTTTTTTAGGTTACAATTTGAAACGGTGCAGAACGTGCTATAGTGTTGTAGTCATTCATGTAATGTCATTGAATCGAGCTTCTGAAAATAGACAAAGGACTTTGTGTCCCAAAACGTTCTTCTGGCGGAAAATTGATAGCAGCATGAGATACGCTATTACTAGGCTTGGTTCTGCCTCCAAATTTGTGCTGACTAAAGTGGAGAGAGCAAGAGGGAGGGAGGGAGGGAGGGACAGAGAGAGGGAGGGAGGGAGGGAGGGAGAGAGAGAGAGAGAGAGAGAGAGAGAGAGAGAAGGTTTCAAACAATGCTACACACATTTACACATTTCCAAGAGGAACTGTAGAAGTTTTCCCCAGGGTTACTATAATAATGTGAACCTCTTTGTTTGCTTTTTAAGTTTCTTGTTTCCCAAATGGAGACAATGAACAGGCAAATGCATGACATGAAACCCTTAGCTAATTCTCCCAAGCCCCCCCCCACCCCCACTCCAGCCCTGCAAAGTGTTTCCCGTTCATTGAAGCCCTGAGCCTGGAGCTCTTGCCAGATTCGTCAGAGTGACAGGCGAGTCCAGCTTCAGCAGCCTGGGACGCAGCCTGAATGTAAATCAAGACTGGGCCTGGACTCTCTGGCCAGGACACATGGTGTTGGGTCTGAGCCCATCGCGGCCAATTCTTTGCCCTAATGCCTTTCCGGGCTTTGCCGTCTTCATCGCTGCCATCCCTTTTAGAAAGAGAAGTTAGAGCTGTGTGTGTGCACGGTGTGAAAGATATGCCAGTGCAGTCCCTTTCCGTATAAATAGCACATCAAAATATTACCAAATAATGCTGCTGACTTTGCCAGCAGGCAGAGGACTCCATCTGGAGATAATATCTTCCAACTGAGAGGCGTCCAAGGTGCCCTTTCCTAGGCAACAGGCACACTGACCCACATGGGGCTGAATCCTGTTCTGTCTGAACATGAGCAGTCTTCCTCCTCTCCTGTCCTACTCTGCCACCTGTGCTGCATCCTGGAGCAAACAGCTCCAGTCCAAAATTAACACACTGGTCATTTCCTCTGAGACAACAACAGCACCACCCTCTTCTGACCACAGTCTGATAATGTCCACATATTCTCCAGAGAGACTCCAAATAGTTAAGTACAGACCGAGGACAAAGCCCCTCCGATACAGTCCCTACCTACTCTGATCGACTCAGCCCAGCTCGCTGTTGGGTCTGCTCTCCGAGGTATCTAACCTTCTAAATCTAGCTTCCCTGCTTCTCTGAGCATGAGAGTCTCTGTAAACTTCGTGATTAGAGTCTGGGTCAAATGTTAAGCTTTAAACATGGAATGTGAGACCATCCCGACCGCAGAAGTTTCAAATGCACACAGAGAGACTCCTCTCTGTTCTCTTGGGTTGTTCAGTGAGTCCCTGACGAGTTGTTAGTATGTGCAAGAACAACAGAGGAACAAAGGTGAGCAAACGTGGACGGGGTCCCCCATCTCTCTGCAATCAGTACAGAACCCAGTCCTTATTGCTACGACTAAAGTTCCTGAGATTTTTTTTTAAGGCACCTGTGTTTTCTGCCACTCAGGTCTCTAGCTCCTTCTGTAAGGGCCATTTCTGACTTGATTTCTGCCCACCTAATCATGAAAGAGGCCACTTCTTACACTGAATGCAAAGCATGTGTGGGTGAAGGCGTCTTTTGGAAGATCTCACTGGGCTATGGAGGAAAGCGAGCAAGGAATCCTACAGTAAAGTTCTGTTGTACTTACTATGGGCAGAGGAGGCAGGGCCCAGCAGCAGGGGCATTCAGAGGACTCCCCCAGACTTCCCCAGCTCAGCTCCCCTCCCACTGGAGGGGAGTATCTTGGCTGCTCAAAATGCAATATTTGAAATGATTCCGTCTTCTAGGGGCTAGCAAGTGGTTGCTGGAAGTCAGACTTAAACTTTCATACCCTCATATCTCAAAGACCATTAGCAATATATCAGGTTTGGGGTTTTATTTTATTTTTACAAAAGGTGATGTGTTAAAGTTCTATTTTGTGTGATGCCTCTCAATTCGGTGTCTCCTGCCATTTTCTGAATCCCTTCCACATGCTAGTATGATTCTAAGCCTTCCTATACACATTTATTATTCACCACATTTGACCTGGGGACGAAACTTCCTCAGAGGAAGATGGAAAGGCAGAGTCCCAGAGAGCACTAGGATATAAACAGCCAGTAGAAACTAGAGTTACAACTTTGTAGGCAGATAGCCCTGGGTTTGAATCCCAGCTCCTATGAATTTGTTGGATTTGATTAAGCAAGTTACCCAACTTCTTTGGACCTGTGATCCCTCAAATACGCAATGGAACCAGTAGAAGAGGGTGTCCCACCCAGTCGTTTGAGGGTCTAGGGAAATAAAGCATTCGGCGCTTTATTCGGGGAGCCCCAAGTAGATGTTTCTTCTCCTTATTTTGCTGGATATGATTTCACAGCTTACTTTGTAGACTCCGCATTTTATTAAGAGGTCTCCATGTTGCTGAACACCTTTTCCAAGAATCATTTGCCAGCTAGTCAGTGTCTATCCTTTGGTCACACCATACCTGGCCTTACTGTTCCTGGTGACATTCATATACTGGGGAAAAGCATATCATTTTATCAAGGTATTTGTATGTTAAGGCATGTCATGTAAATCTTACATGTGTTTGTTTACGTTTGTGGCAGGTGTTTCCTTAGATTTTTGTAAAATGTTTTTACATGGAGTTGTTCATTTGTTTATGTAACCTCACCTCTATAGCTTGCCCTTTGTGACACCATCCACTCATTTTAACCTTTAAAGAAACCCTTCCTACAACACAGACATTAGAGGGATATTCACCAACATCTTTTTCTAGTATAAAAATACATTTTGAATATACTCACCACGTAAGTTAGAACAGCTTTCTATTGTTGGTTTGGTCTCTCCATGAGCAACCTTGATAACCCATGACTTGTACTAATTAGTGTTAATAATTTTCTCATAATCCTGCTTACAGATTAGGACATCAAATTTAATTCATTCTTTTCAGAAGGTTTCTCAGAGGCTAGCCCACCAGTCCCTTCTCAAGTCAAAAGATCTAGAATCTAAGAATATACTCGACTCTCTAAGGGATGGGCTCACGAACGTCAGAGATCTGCTTAGCATGGATCTGGCCTGGAGGGATCTTCTTTGTACCATCCCCCAAGTCCAGATAATTTGTAGAAAAACCTCGTCACGAGGCTGACTTGGGTCGATTAAGCATTCAGCTCTGTGCTCAATACCGTGATTCCCATACAAGGAAAGGCTGAGCAGCTTTTTCTCATGTGAAATGGAAAGGCAATCATGGAACTGATTTCTACTTTGGAGACTGCGTGAAAGAACACATGTGCTAACACGCAGTCTCTGACAGTGACGCACACACTTTTGCCACGTGTCAGGTTCTCTGCCGCACGATGGCCGTGGCTGTTCCCAGAGGTCCCAGTGTGCAGTGTAAACCGTGCAATAAAATCTTCACCACACAGGGACAGCCTCACGTCTTTGAACTCACTTGTCCTTTTTGGAAATTTTCTTGAGTGTATGCTGTGCCAGGGGCAGGCTCTTCACTGACTGTTAGGGGACAGAGTGGGAGAAACAGACTCTGGCCTAAGAAGGGGGTCCAGACCGGGATTCCTCAGCCTCTTCTGGATGCTTCTCAGCAATGGCTAGTTCTTCACCACCTTAGAGAGAAGCCCAGGCTGTGACTGAGCCCTCCCACCAGCTACAAGAAACTATCGGAAAATTTGGGGCAATGCGGATTTCTGTGCCTACTGCTGTAGTTTTATCCTTTGGGGGCATATGAAGAAATTTTAGTTCATTTACTCATTAAGTAGTTACATGGCAAATACGTCCCCTGAATTTCTTTTCATCGGCCTTTTCTTGGGGCTAATCATCTGACGTTCAATGTTCACGTCATGTTATTTCTGCCCGGTCTTATCACTGTTCATCCTCAGTGAGCTGGACCAATGGGAAACCTGTCCATGGTCTTGGCAGAGCAGCCTACTTGAGTAGAACTCACCCACTTACACACGCCAGTCAAGTTAATCTGTCTTCACAGAGTCAGACCAACTCTCCAAAACAAAGGAAGTTTGTGATCATCTCTGGCAGAAAATCAGAAGAATTGAAAATTCTCCTCGCTGAGTAACTAAATCTAAAGTTCATACAAGCCAAACTGCACCCTCTGCCACCCAGAGAGTGTAAGTGGCCTGCAAATCTGGAGATCACCCGGAGCCACAGGGTAGAGAAAGGGAGCCGGTAAGGGAGAAGGAACTCAGAAAGGTGTGCAGAGGATCGGCCTCAGAACCACAGGGTTCCTGTCTCATGCTATGCAGCGGCACGTCGACTGTTTCTGCACATTGTGCACTGTTTGACGGACCCGACGTGTTTGGTGGTCCTGCGGTCACCTCACAGCTCTGTGACCTGGAGCAAAGCCTCCTGGAGCCATCTTGAAAGGTCCTGCAGGGTTAGACACTGTGTGTCACCCTTTATTCCCTGCCTGGGTATTAGTAGTTCTTGGGTGTTCTGGAGGACGTTATGCATGGGCCGTGATGCCTACTACCATTGTGATCGATTCATGGTATTTTAAACACATATATCTAGATAACAAAATACGAAGCTTTAAAGGAACTAACATAATGACATCATCAATTCTAAAAAAGAAAAAAACTAGAAACTTAAATTCTTCTATTTCTCTTTCACAACCTGAATTTAGGCATGATTATTTGACTGTATGTATGCACATGTGCGCACACACACACACACACACACACACACCATCAAAGGTGGGGCTCTTTCCTATGCACCTTGACTTCCTGGTGCAGCCTTCCAGCTTTCCATAGTCAATACAGGCGCTGGCTTTTACGGCTTTCCTACATCTCTCTAAGCCAGTGGTTCTCAACCTTCCTAACAATGTGACCCTTGATACTCATGCTGTGGTGACCCTCAACCATAATATTTTTCTTGCTACTTCATAACTGTAATTTACTACCATTATGAATTGTAATGTAAATATCTGATATGCAGGTAGTCTCAGGCAACTCCTGTGAAAGGGTCATTTGCCTCCCAAAAGGATCACGGCTCACAGGTTGAGAACTGCTACTCTAAGCACTCAATTGTCAAGTGAAGGGGGAGAAATGAATAAACAAAAATAAAAATCTATATTCTTAACAAACTCACTCATTCAAACCAAAAAAATCAAAATGCAAATAAAATACAGTGATTAAATAAAGTACTTGACCAATTACTTTGCACATAAGGTACCATGTGTCCTTGTTAAAATTATCAGCCATCCACAATGTGGACACATGTGTGGATCTTCATGTGTTCATTCCACAGTCAGAACATATGCCTGAAAACATGTGAATATTTTTCACATGTGAATACTTCAAATCCAAGCACAAGATCTTCCTTAAACTAACATGATTGCCCTAGACAGTGGTGGTATACACAGACTCATGTGACAAATTTGTTAATTATCTTTCTGCTGTTCAATTCCACTTTGTTGTTCTGCTTTATCATGAAAAGGCTTTTTATTGGAAAGTGTATCGGGGGCCTCCCATGTGGAAATCTGCCACATGCAAGCTAAGGCTGTCTAATTAAATAGCTTCTCCGTGACTTTCCTTTCACAGACAAACCCAAAGGCCTACAAGTTGGCCATGATATTTCCCTCGTTCAATAGAAAGAAAAGACTATTAAAATTAAATTCAGTTCTTGTTAATTGGGTAACTCGTGGCTGAGAGAGACAGGGTAGGGAATACAAGAGCACTCACAGAAGGTGCAGAATGGAGTAGAACATTTACTTAGTATATACTATTATACTATGCACCAGAAACATTTGCCAAGCCCGGTGGTAGACGCGCACAAACAGACATCGTCCATCATCAAAGGAAGTTTTTCCCATAGTAAGTCGGGCAAACATTGAGTAAAAACACCGACAAATATTAACTGCTGAGTGATTTGTGGCAAAAGGGTGAGGTTCTGTGTAAAAGGGAAAACATTCTTTTTAAAGTCAGCTTTATGAGAACGTATCGGTTGTACTGCCTCCTGTGACCCAGTGTTTCGTGTCACAGGGAATATAATCCGGACTAGAGCAGTATGCAGATTTCTGTGGGTGCACAACCTTAAAAGATTCTAGCTGGGAAACCTCTCACGGGACAGACACTATTTGGGGTCTTCTGGTGGATGATCAGATATCCAATATGTGGAAAACCCGTATGACAGAGGCGGAGGGGGAGCGGAAGGTGGTAACCACAGTGCACCTAAGACGCAGGGCAGAGTTGCGTGTGGGAGGGTGTGGGGCTGAGGATGGTAGTCACTGTGGAGGGCCTGGAACGCAAGGTCAGGCAGTCCCAACGTGGTGCATGGGCATTAAGGAGCCATGGGAAACTTATGAGCAGGTCTATGGGATGTGCAGACCTGCTCTTTACAGGATCGTCATGGCACGTGGGAAGGGGTGACGACACACAGAGACTCTGAGGAAGGGCAGGACATCCAGAACCAGGGGAGATCAACACTGGGCTCCATATACGAATGAGGAGAATTTGGATCGGGGCAGCAGCTGCGGCGTGGAAAGGGTCTGACAGGGCAGATGCTGACAGACGCTTTGCCTGGATAGGCACAACCCTGTCTGGACGGGCCTTGGTAAGGCTGAGGGTGCCGTTGGTGTCATACTACAATCTCGAAGCCTGGAGCCTGGGGAGATGGTCATACCTCTGATACAGTAACTAGGAAAGAGGGTGTCTGAGAAACAGGGTAGGTTGGGACTTGGTTTGAGCTTGGAGACTTGCAGACTCGTTTGTTCAAACCTACCCGTGCCAGGATGGCCAAGCCAGAGGCCAGTGAACCGATGCCGTGAGCAGCCACAACCACATCCCGGAACCCCAAGTGCCACCTCTGCTTAGTTTATCTGGGAAATATTATAAAATATTTAGTGTCGTTGAATTTGGGCCTGAGAATGAGGATCCCAGCGCCTAGCCTAATATTCTTCAGGATTATTACTGCTAGTAACTCTTTATTGGGGAAATCAAATAGCTATAACTTTTCACTGTTGTTGGAAAAGCTTATGGGGTGAGTCATTTACTCCCCGTAGGAAAGCCCTGTCCACACGCGGCAAGTAGTAAAATTAAGTTCAAATAAAATGCTTCAGAAGAGTGTTTCATTTCAGAAAGCCCTGCATTTCCCCCCTTCCTGGAAATGAGTATTACAGGACATTAAAAGTCTTTATGTCCTATATGGTGTTTAATATAAACACTCCTTTTTTTCTTTAATCTACCCAAGATCAATACTACAACCCGTAAGCAGGGAAAAGGGGTGGGAGCAGAGCTGGCCTTCCCAGCAGAGCATCATCAAGGAAGCGCTCAGACAATGCCTCTCTTCCAAACAACTGGGCAATCATTAGGAAAAATCAAAATGCAGAGAGGTCCCAAGAGATCAGGGCCAAGGTTGAGTCTGGAGACCCCGTTGCTATCTCCTGTGCATGTGGAGTACTCCACATTAACACGCAAGACAGTCTCCTCGGCCTTCCCCAGAGTGGAATCCAGAGGACATTGTCAGACCCATTCCAGGCAGACAGGCTGGCGGTTGGATGACTTAGCAACAATCACAAGGAGGATGGTGGTGCTAAGACTCCGCCCTGGTACCCACTCTCAGCTTCCCACCAGGTACAGGCACTGAGAGACGGCAGGCTCTTGTCTGTCTCCTGGGTGTTTCAGGACTAGCCTGATCTCTCAAGCCCCCTATATGCACCAATGAAGAAGTAGTCTAAAACATATTGCCCTTTCTATGAAAAACATCAATGATCCCAGACTTGAAAGCTCCAGACTAGGCTGCACTGTCTTCACCACGGATAGCATCTCATTTACAGAGGTCACTGCAGGTCGAAGGTCGTTTTTACTCCAGATCAGGTTCCTCCACAGCAACAGTTGGAGGTGCCCACATGTCCACTGAGCAACCTCGGGACAAGGTGGAATACCGCTGCACGACATAGAGACTCCTGAAAGTCGCTTAAAGATGGCTGAGCAACTGGGAGCCACCACTGCAGTGTAGGGCTGGTCATCAACAGGAATCACAAACCTTAACCCCAACGCGCAGGGGTGGCTAGACAGAGGTGAAGGAAGACTCAACGTTTCATCGGAACATCTCTGCTACCCCAAGTTCCCTTTCTCCACCGCTGCTGCTGTCTCTCTCCTGTCCCTGCAGCCTCCAACGCCCCTCTGTACCCCGCCACCTCCTCTTCACGGAAGGCAGTCAGCATTCACCTCTGTCAACACCGCCCAGGGAAGCCAAGAATATTCTTGGGATCCATTTTCTTTGATAATTTGGGAACTGTTAGAGAACAAGGTCTAAAAACCGTTGGTTTTATTATTCCTATCCCAAGACGCTGTGACGTTTCCTGTTCCAGGTTCTTTGCATCAAACTGTTTTATTTCAGAACAGTTTGATAGGACAAATGACGATTCCCATTTTACAGATAAGAATACTGAGGATTAGAGGAATTAAGCTACTTAGGAATTAAGTTTATTGCTTGAGAAGACCCAAGTCTGACTCCAAAATCACCAGCTATAGCCAACATAGACTATCAGAAAGAGTGACGTGTACCTTCCAGCCAGCCAGGTCAAGCCAGCTGCAGCTCCCTGCTCCACCCCACCCTGCTTCCTCCAGCCAGAGGGGAAAGGAAGCTTGTTACCTTTGAGCCAATAGAGCCACTTCCTGAGCCAGCCTGTGGTGCAGAGCACACACATGGTCAGGCTTCCCCAGGCCTGGAGACCTGCCTAACCACCCGCTAGCCACATCTGGAACATATTTTAAGTTACCTTTAACCACAACTGAAAAGGTGTGTGTGTGTGTGTGTGTGTGTGCATGTGTGTGTGTCTGTGTGTATGTGTGTGTGTCTGTGTGTGGTATGTGTGGTGTGTGTGTATCTGTGTGTGTGTGTGTGTGTGTGTGTCTGTGTGTGTGCGTGTCTGTATGTGGTATGTGTGGCGTGTGTGTATCTGTGTGTGTGTGTGTGTGTGTGTGTGTCTAAGATACAGAGTGAGTGTTTAAGACCACTTGCTGAAGCTCAGCATGGGAGACCTCTGCCCCTACTTCCTTTACTATCTCGAGCTCTTCACAGGAAACCTGAGCAGTTTCTCATGGGAAATTGGATGTTATTGTTGCTCCAAGGGCATGCACAAACTCACAGGTCTCTTTTGGGTTCTCAGACTATTTGTAAGTGAAAGTAGGAACTGGTACAGGGGAGCTGGGATCAAACAATCAGTAAATCACGGGAGTGTGTTCATGTAACAGAGGTATCTAGACTGCAGGCGCAGGGATTTTTAAGCAATCCGTCTATAATCTTGGACTCTGAAGGGTTTTCTGCTGTGTGGGCGTTTGTCCATCGCATACATGTGTGTGTGATAAAAACAATAGGATGGTATTTCCTAAGACTGACATCCTGGAGAAGTCTCCCAATCAGAACCCAGGAAGTGACGTTAGGTACTGGAAGTGTCCACTGGGGAAACAGCGAGGTAATAATAACTATTAGCTCACGGGGTAGGTGGGTGGGTAAGGGCATAAAATCCAGTCTGAAACCAGGCAGACTCCTGCTGTTGGCCAAGAAAACACACTCTGTCCGAGCTTCCAGCCAACCCCATCCAGACCCTATCCAGGAGCCATCACTGTGGACAAATGCCTATCTCAGCTTTTTGGGGCCACATGAGTGTCTGCCTCATGTACTCTTCTAAAAGTTTTCCCATTCGGATAGATTTTCAGAGTCACTTTCTGACCCATCTTTTGAAAAGCAATAGCCGTCAGACCCCGCCTGACTGACTTGTAAAATGAAGGAAACCATACATCTTTATTCAAAATACGAGATAATATCCAGTTCTGGGCCCCGGGCTTTTTGAGGAACTTTGCTGCTTGCCTTCTGTCTGTTCCCCTCACCCTTTGACCATTCCTGGAAATAAGTGCCCTTCCAGTTAAGCATAGTTTGACTAAATAATTTATTCCAGCTGTTCATTCCTCTGGATCGCTCACCATATCAAAAAAAAAATCTGAGACAGATTGGGTCTTATATTAATAGGAGGTCATCCCTAATTGATACAGTAGAGCCTGGAGAACTGAAGAAAGGGAGAACCTAAAATGTGCTTCCTCTTCAATTTGCCTCGCTTTTAGGCAAATTGGTGACTTACCTGGTACCTTAAGGCCTGGACATATCCAGAAACTTCATAAGAAAAATACTAATCTCTACATGGCAAGAAAATGCTTAAGCCCTAATCCTTCTATGCCTGGTGATGACACGTCATCCCAGCTACTCAATAAGCTGAGGCTCAAGGATCACAAGTTCAAGGCCAGCCTGGCTACATACAGTGTGTTCAAGGCTGGTCTGTGTAACTTAATGAGACCCTGTCTCAAAATGAAACATTAAAAGAGGAGTAAGAATAGAACAGCGTTAGAACTCTTGCATGACATCACGTGTGAGGCCCCAGGTTCTATCACAGTTCCAAAAATCTAAGGCATTGAAAAATAACCTTTGCTGAGTCTTTGGTAGAAGGTATGGGAAGTGAATGAATGAATGAATGAATGGTTTTTAAATGGATGAATTTCCTCATTGAGTCCAGATCATGAGTAAGTTCCTTGAGCAGGAGGTCTATGTGTTTTTAATTCTCAGAATAAGCCTGTGAGTGAGTATGTTGGAAAAAAATATATTCTCAATATCACACAACAAAACACCCAAACAGAGCAAAAGTAAAGCAAAAAGCGATGTGTTTTTGCAGAAAGGGTGTACCTCAACCCAAACCAGCTTAACAAGCACATGGGGCAGGAAGGGCACTTCACTTTTACTCTAAAGCGGGTGGCACCTGTGTGTCATCCTATCGGTGGGAGCTGGACCTCACAGTCTGACTCAGTTGGCTCATCTGTAATTGGCGGGAAGGAAATGAAGGAAAGAGGAGAAGGGATGACCACTTCGTGTCATTAAGCTCTGGCAATGCCGCAGGGTTTTTGCAGAAACAAAAGTTTTACAAGGTCAGGGACATTTATTCAATGTTGGTCCTTGGTTAGCTGTCCGCCCTTGATAGGAAAAAAAAGAATGTTCCACACAGATAGATCACTACTAAGCGACAGGTGAGACAAGTGTACTCCAGACTCGTGAAGCAGCCTGCCTTAGGTCATCCCTACCTAGACCGGCAGCAGAGGGAAAATCCAAACTCAGGCAGGATGTTTCTAAACTGCCTAAAATCTACTGTTCTGCCTTGACTTGTCGTGCGTGTGCCTTCCAATGCCCTGGTGATGACTCCCAGTATGCATCAGGACCTCACTGCACCTTAGAGTGGGGAAGATGAGTTCGCAGGCTAGCGTGGCAGAGCTTCCCGGTCAGCTCCGGAGGAGGCAGTACGGCAGCCGTGTGTGAGTTTCCGTCATTAAGTTAGTCGCCTTTATTTGAAGTCAAATGCTCTTTATCTGAGTTGACAGCAGGTTTCTGATCAAATATGACTGAGTTTGCCTGTGGGCGTGAACCTCAATAGAGTCCTCTGCGTACCTTTGGGTAATGCCTTGGGACTAGAGGTGTCAGAGCTAAGAAGCTTAGGTGAGCCTAACACCAGGTGGCAGCTGTCATCAGGAGAAACAGCTCCTGTCACCATGGCCCACATGCCTCATTCAGCCCAGTCACTTCCAACCCAGTCTGCAATGGACTCTGGGAAAGGTCTCTCATCCATCTGCAATCTTTGCATCGGTTCCCCGCTAAGGGTCTCTAGAGCAAGGAAGAGTCCATTCGAGTGAACTTTTGACCTCTCTGATATGGTAAAACCCACTGGAAGGACTAGAGGGTCTTATGGAGGGAGAGACCAGGCTATGGCATGTGGGTGAAAGATCCTTGTATCCAGGCCCCACAATCTTGTTGGCTCTGAACTAATGTTGCGGCCACCTCAGCAGCTTGAGACACATTTTCTGCAGCTCAGGAACAATGGCCACTCCAGCCTGGAGTGGATTGAGATAACCTTGAAACCAGAAACAGCGAACAACACATCATCTTCCAGAGGCCGCACTGGTACATGGGAAGATCTCTGCCAAATCTGGTCCCCATGCCAAAAGCTTCCAGGTGTTTCTTTGTGTTCACATAGAGAACTCACATCATTTTTTCCTTCAGTTTGGAAGAGGTGGCCCAAAGTGTTTAAGCGACAGTAGTTGCAACATGTCAGAGTGGGAATTTATTATCTCAGCCCCAATAGGTCTTAATAAGCCTTACACAACTGTTTAGGCATTTATTCTATTAACGGCTGTTCATTCTGGTTGCTTCACCTGAATATTCATGATCCTCCACTCCCCAGAGCTTCAGCATAGCAGCTGTTGGAAACCCGCAGCAAATGTTCAAGAGAGTTCCACAAATATAAACACCCTCTCAGCTGAATGTTCCAGCCTTGGCCTCACAGAGGCTAAGACATGAAACATTTATTCCAAGAGGGTTTGGAAGGACAGCATTTACAAAATAACAAATAACACCCCCCTTCAGAGCACCCTTCCCTCTGACTGGGACATGACCATGAAGAGGAAGGGTCCAGGGGAACTCGAGCCCACAAAGATCACAGTCCCCCTCCCCACACTATCCCGGAATGGAAGGTTCTGAAAAAATCCAGCAAGAAGTTGTAGAACCTCTGGGAGATGGGAGGGAATGCGGCCCACTCAGGGGACGGGCCAAGATGGCACCTGCGAAGAGTGAGATACTCAGGCAGGGGAATATTTTTAGTGTAAAAATATCAAAGGAGAAAGAATTGGTGATGTCTTCTCCAAAGGGATGTAACTAGGAATGACAGGATTAAATTAGCAGGCGGACAACCTGACGTGAAACTAGTGCGATCTCCCCTTGAGCATATGTTCCCTGCCTTCCACGCCAGAATACAAAGTAGAAAGATTTCAGGCCCGTCTTTATGATCGAACAAATCTCCCCCTCGGGCCAGTCACTTAACCGCTGTGCGCCTCCACGTCCTATTATAAACTGGAGGGGATTGGCCATGTCAAAGATAAACCATAAGCCGAGTAAGGTATTAATACATTATAAATACAATTCTATTGCACGTATCTGAAGAGGATTTTGAAAGTTCATTTAAAGATGTAAACTAATGGTCAATAAACAGGTTTCCTAGGCTTCTCAGCCACGCCCCCTCAGTCACAGCTGAGAGGACAGTCAGAGTGGCAACACTTCCCATCACTGGGCAAAGGCAGGTTGGAGGGGAGACTTCCCCATTTCATTCCGCACTGGCCTGGCAGATTGATTCTTTCCCAGAGAACAGCACAAAATTGCGAAGCAGTAAGGGGAGGCTTTATTACAAGGATTTTCCAGAAAGAGAAAATATTTTGACAGATCTCATGGAGCATACCCACGCCAGGCAATTTCCCTTCTCTTGGCCTCACAGAACATGCCTGTGTATCTTTTGCCAATTTTTTTAAAAATTAACATCATGTACAAACTTTTTACAAATGCTGTTTAGACTCCCATGAAAATTCTGGAGTTTCCAGTAGATGGTCCTAATCCATGCAAACACAGGCAGCGCCAAGTGGATTCTGGCTTTGAAAAAAAAAACAAGGAGGAAGAGGAGGAGGAGAATACGTGGATTTGGAAGGAAGATGGAGGGCATAGGTGAGGAATTGTGGGAAGAGGGGAGGCATAGATTATATCAAAACACATTATATGAATTTATAAATTCTCAAAAATAAATAAGTAGAGGAGGAAACTCTGGGATTGTTCACGATAACTTGAAGTTTAAAGCAAAAATAATATAGTGGCTAACAGCAAATAAATGCAGTAATAACAGCATGCTCTTCCAAAGTCCAAATGCTTTCTCTCTGATGCAGCTTCCTATTCCAAGCTAGAAGATAACCATAATACCACGGAGGAGGAATGCGATGAGAGGGTCAGGGCCAGGCGCTGAGTGGTAGCAGTGTAGGACAGCAGGTCCTGGGTGCTAGCAAGGGGTGAGTGGGAGCTGTTGAACCCGGAAAACCACAGAAGAGGCCCAGAGGAACATGGGTGTTTTCTGATACCAGAGGTGAACCGGCATTGCAAGCAGCAGCGCTACATGGGACCTAGCTGAAGGAAAGGGAAAGGCTGCTGGAGCGACGAGCGACACAATGTTACACACCGCAGGGAAACGACACAATGTTCCTATGACCAAAGTGATTTCAGCGAGGAACAGTGATGAGAAGGTTTAGTTCCTTGACATCACACCAAGAAGCTGGATTGAGCCCATGTGCCACACAGGGTACAGTGGCACCATGAGTGTTTTATTTTTAGAAGAAAATGCAAGTGTATAAAAGATGAACGGTGAGTTTAGAGAACCAGGGGAAAGGATTGCTGATTAACCCCACCATTACCTCCTGAGGTAGGGATTATTCCTCTGGGACAGTGAAGAAACCAAGGCCCAGAAGAGCCTACAGCTTGCTCTGCAGCTGAAACCCAAACACAGGGCTCTGGCTCTCAAGTCCAGACTTGCTTTCGTTTCTCATCATGATTTATTATACCGTAACGTAGCAGCTGTACCCACCTAACACATGTGCAAAGCTGACTTCTGGGGCTCTATACCTTCTGTATGCCACGGACTTGCTTAGCAATCTGATGAACCATGGGCCTCTCCTTGGCATCAGTTTTTTTCCAGACACTATAATGTGATTGTAATTGAAAAGTAGGAAAAAAAATTAGACAATCTCCCTCCTATACTTAGAAGCAAATAGTGGGTTTATTTTTATTATTTTATTTTTATTATTTGCATTTTTTATTCTTCACTCATACAATACATCCTGACCACAGTTTCCCCTCCCTCCACTCCTCCCAGTTTGTCTCCAAGATCCACTCCCTTCCATTTTCCTTCAGAAAAGAGCAGGCCTGCCAGGGATATCAACCCAGCACTGCATAACAACACACTGTAAGATTAGGCGCAAACCCTCATACCAAGGCTGGATGAGGCAACCTGATAGGAGAAAAGGGTCCCAAACATAGGCAAAAGAGTCAGAGACACCCACTTTCCCAGCGTTAGGAGTCCCACAAAAACACCAAGCTCACAACCATGACAGGAACTGTTCACACTCAGTGCAGCCCCATGCAGGGTCCACAATTGCTGCATCAGTCTCTGAGAGCCCGGATGAGCCCTGCTTAGTTCATTATGTGGACCATGTTCTCCTGGTGCCCTCAACCCCTCTTGCTCCTACAGTCCTTGCCCTTCTTCTGCAGGGTTCTCTGAGCTCTGAGGTGGGGTAGGGGTGTCCAATGGAGATCTCCAATTTGATCTCTCTCTCTCTCTCTCTCCACCTAATGTTTGCCTGTGGGTCTCTGCATCTGCTCCCACCAGCTGCTGGAGGAAGCCTCTCATGATGATTGGGCTAAGCACTGGAGATCGTTTTATTTAATTCATAAAAGAACATGCATTGAACTAGTACAGGCACTTACTGTGTTCTCAGAAAAATATATACACATTATCAAGAGTATATAATTACTAAATATAGTTGCCAAGAAATTTTAAAAACTGTGTTATGGGAATCTAAGCGCATCTTCGTTCATGCCTCAAGGAGAGAGAGCCCCATTAAATAGACTAACAATGGCCCAGATGTCAAATGGTGGGCAGCAATGTTTCAGGACCCCTTCAACACCTGCAGTGTGATGTGAAACAATTTCAAGTGAGACAGAACGGTGAGTTTTGTGTCCCTGCTGTGACTTACCTCTGACCTCAGTATACACAAACGCACTTCAGAAGGGTACGTTTTTAGTGGTAGACTAGTGAACATAAATCCATAGACTTTTCCTCACCTTTTTCTTATAAACCTGCAAATATCATTCAGATCTCAGTTAGAACCCTGGGAGATGTTTTAAACCCCAGGCACTCGGTAAGAATTTCTAAGATGCTCGGGAGTAGGGAAGGGGCTACAGTTTTTCCTAGCGAATTTAAGAACAGAATTTCAGTGACATTCATACTAGATTATACAGACTCAGGGGGTTCATTTGCTGACTCTCCTCATGGTGTCCCATGGGCCCAGGAACCCCTGATGGTGCTGGCCCTTGAGATTACTCCTCCCCAGAAAATGCTTGGCTGTGGTTTCCCAACACTTGCTGGCAGTGTGCAACCTTCTCAAGACAGAACTCTGGACTGTTTTCCAACCATGGTAACAACCCTTTCCCAAAACCTGCCTCCACTCCATTCTCAGGAAAACAGGCTTTGAGGGTCAATTTTTTGAGCAACCCAGGATCTCTGATCTCCAGGAATATTCCAGAGGCAGAATTGTTCCTATACAGGCCTACCCACAGCAAACAGTAACAGTTTCAAGCTAATAAGTGAATTTTCAGTAGATGAAAGAAGGATCCGAAGGTAACTTGAGCTAGGGCATGACAGTGCCAGAAATTCACAATGGAAACTATCTGAGGCATCCGAGCACCTTTGTTAGATATGAATGATTTCTTTTTTCTGGTGAAAAGTGTATGAAGAACTTGAGGAGAAGGGCCTGAGTGGGCTTTATGAAGAAAAGCTCTGTCTGGGGAAGCCAGGCTCAGGGTTAGGTTGCAGTTCCAGTGAATCCTCTGTCCGCAAACAGGGAGGGAGCTGAAAGATGTTCAAACCGCCACCGTATGATGTCTTTGAACTCTTCCTGCCAGCCTTGAGGCACAAGTTCAGGCACATTCCCTTGAAACTCCTGTCTCAATGTAGACTACGAAGCAAGGACAGAGACAAACTTAATTAAGGGTTCTAAGAAGGCTCTCCACACCTGGTGACCCCGCGCCATCCTGAGTGCCTGGAGCAGTGTACTAGTCAGGAGCAACACCTACTCCAGATACTTATATGCAGTAAGACTTCACAGAATTTAAGGGTAGGATTTACTTTTTGAGTATTTGATAGATTTTATTGAAAATGCCTCGCCCTGTCCTAGAGTGCATCTGAAGTGAGTCTGAGCCACTACTACTGAAGTACAAAGAGGTGAGAAGGGGACCTAGTGAGCTAGGTCATTCACGTATGGCTTTTCTTATATTCAGTCATGTATCCTTTTATTTAAACACCGTTTACTGAGTGACTATTGAGGGACTCTTACAATCAACGAGCTACAATTAGGTGCTATAGACGGGCTGTAGAACAAGACATGCTCCTGTCATCGTAAGGAAACTGATGGTAAACCTGCAATTATTATTTTATCCTGAAAGAACTGAGAATCGCCCAGGAGGGTTGCAAAAGATTACACATCCCTGACTCAAAAGCGCACCTAGGAACCAAGCTTACAGACTTAGCATTCCTACCGAGCTTCACAGTGAATCTAACACAGGTGGCTAGCACCCCAACTTCCAATTGAGACCATGGAATACACTCTGGCTTTCATGGGCCCCAACAACTTCTATCTAAAACTCAAAGATGAGGAATCCCCATCTCTTGCTTCTAAGCCCTGACTTTTAAAGCTGTAATCTTTGCCTGTGCATTCTCAGACAGGGGACTGTCTTTAAACTTTAGATCCTAGATGCTAAGTAACATTTAATTTCTATAGAAACCTGATTCTTACCAACATACTCTGAAACTGCCGTCACGGTTTTGTGGCAACGCCTGTTCTCCAACTGACCCACATATCCTGGTTTCCAGACAGCTAGCCATGTTGCCTCCAGAGTCTGTGAGCTTCATTCATCCCAGGGAACAGGGCTGTAGACAGAAAAGCCACATGCTACTTACAAGATGCTTTAGTTCTTCCAACACAAAACTGTGCAATGGCCTACCCATGCAGTAGTACCACTGAGCATGAATCTTTATGTTCATATCACAAATGCATGCACACGCACTCTCTCTCTCTCTCTCTAAAGGCAAATCCACATGCATAGTAAGTAGTTTGTATATGATATTTAGCTAAGTAAAATCTGTCATCTCCTTGATGTTATTAAAAAGTACTAATTTTCAAATTCATGGGTACAAACCATATACAGCTAGTAGTTCATAGAAGAACTTAAATCTTCACAATCCCATTTTTATAAAGTTACCGCAAGATAAAGGACACCAGATTCGAAGTCTCCTGGCCCTTCCTTTTCCCATAGAGGACAGGCTTAGCTCCACCCTTGACAGGACCCCATGCCTGGCTTGCACTGTGGCTCTACCATAAATTAATCAATTAAAGTCAGCTTTTGTCTCCCTTCCAAGCCCAATAATGACTTAACCAATCAACTACATCGCAGGGATTCCATTTATAGTACTCATAAAGCTCAGTCCCTTTTGGCTTTAGTTTAGCTATTGCTTATGATTTCACTGAATTAGTGAGAACTGTGAACAGTAAATACCATCTTTTCAGAAAAAAGAACTTACTATAAAATACATGGTATCACGCACTGCTTTGACGATCAAGATGCTACTTGCAGTTAGCATACACAGGTGGCTAAAGTGTTTTCTTAATGCTCTTAGCTAAGGACACACATATTTCTCTTGTATACATCAGAAGAATTATCCAAAACTGTCCCTGTTCATACTCAACAATCCTGCTGAAGTAGATTTAAGCCCTGGATAATTTTAAAAGTCAATATTAGCTCCCTCACCTCCTCTGGCTCTGTGACTAACTCAAGTTTACATCTTTCTATTTATTTGGTACAATGCCTTCGTGGGTCAGCCTAAATAATTGTCAGCTGCTTTTCTCCGAATCCAACTACTTCATTTCCTTATTTCCACAGGAAAGCCAACAGTTGCCTTTCATATGTGGGGATAGTATAGGTCAGGAACCACACCACCAAGACGTCAAACTCCACAGATACTCAAGTTCATTCCATAACGTGGTGTGTCTGTGTGTAACTTACACATATCCCCGCACACTTGAATAATCTCTAGATTACTTACAGTGACTAACACAACCTCAATGGCAAATGACATGAAAGTAAGTACCTGGTAGTCTATACAGTGTAAGGGATAGTAACCAGGAAAATGTCTGTACACTTTCAGCACAGACACAGTTTCTTTTTCAGCTGTTGTTAACCCATTGTTGATAGAAACCTTGGATGAGAAATTTGCATCTCACCAAGAGCTTTGCATTCTGGGTGAATGGCTGGGAGATAAAGGAGAACACTTCTTCCAGATATGCTGAGTAACACAATAAGAAAATTACCAGTTTGCTAACATCAGAGCATATTCTTACTTCCGAATGTAGCATATCTTTTTTAATTCAGATAATCTGTGTAAAGTCAAAAATTATTATTAGTGGTAAAAGAATATTGATAACACATGGTAAAGTGAAAGAATGCAAAAGGTGATGAGCTCTTTCTGGACTAGAATCTGGGCCTTCAGAGTTCAGAGTACGAAAGATGGAATTAATACATAGTAATTAACAACTGTACAAACTGCTCAATCCATAAACAAAATAGTTGGTAATAGACTGGCTAATGAAAGAAAGCACTGGTATACAAAGCTCAACAGCCATTTAGGCACAAATGGCTACTGGTTACTATCCCTTACACTGTATAGACTACCAACTACTTACTTTCATGTTATTTGCCATCTCTTAGACGCTTAATACAACATCTGCATCCCAGCACGTAGCCAAGACTGACAACAGAATTCACAGCATCTGGAGTAAAATGAAAATGCAAAGATGATTAAGAAATGCAAGACAGTAGCACTATTGCTCAGGACAGGGCTCCTCTGTGCGCAGCTACCTTCAGGCCAGGCCTGCATGACATTTTAACATTTTAAATTGCAGAGGCACTTGTCCTTGGCAGAAAGGTCACAGTCCTGTAGACAGCATTTTGGACGTGTGCTAGGTGGGAAGGTGTCTGTTGGAACAATGACCGGATGCCCTGATGGTATATGGTTAGTAGGCCCTACAGATTCCCCAGATCCTCAGTGTGCTGAACTACAGAGAGCCTGCTGCCCTGCTTCCCAGAGAAGTTGTGAATGTCCACCGGACAGCCACCCAGGTGAGAAGCCTATTCTTATCTAGGCTTAAAATCTATCTTGTTTTAACACCCTGAGCGTTCAGCAGTGTGAGCTGTATCAGTTCTAGAAAGGCTGCACGCTGCTAACTTTAAAATGGTCACAAGGCACACGAACCTAGTTATGTCAACAACAGCAAAATCCTCCCCAGCACAGCTATGCCAGTAGTTACGGTACTCCTCACACTGTATGAGACCCCCACCTGCTTCAGTCTGAGTTTGCAGTTGTGGGGTCCTTCACAGTGACTAGGTGGAGCTCACAAGTATCTGATTCCTCCGAGTGTCTTCTCGCTAAGTACTACCTCACTCTTGTGAGAGGCATGCTTAAGACTTCACCACGGATTATTTTCCTTGTATTTCATCTTTTTATTGCAGTTAGACGTGGGTTGCTTTTGTTTTGTTTTTTTCTAATTAGATGGCGTCACTTCTAATGCCAGGGCGTTCGTTCCGTGATAACAATGAGAGTTTTCAAAATATTTGTTCCCTATGAGGGCTGTGGATGTGAAGGAGGTATGTGAGTATGAGATGTGTGAGCCAGGAGGAATTGAGAGGATTAAAGTACTTCATGGGTAGAAGAGGAAATTGAGTCTAGAATGGGTTAAAGACTGCAGGCAATGTCAAGACTTGAATCCACTCTGATGTCCCGGACTAGACACAATAATCCTTTCTTTCCCTGATTTCTCCCTTCCTTCTTCCTTCCTTATTCCTCTGCTCATTCTTCCCTACTTTCCTCCCTCCCTGTCTTCTTTCTCCCCCCTCCAGGCCCTCATGTTCCTCCCTTCTTTTCAGTAAGGACACGGGGGCCGTTTCTGTGTCCTAGGCAGTAGGGTGGACCTGATAATGCAGAGATGACTAAGCCACCGGTCCAGACTTTAAGGAGACTGTGAACTGAGAAACAGAGAAGAAAGCATTGTGTCTGTGTTCAAAGCAGCACAAGGACCCCTGACCTCTCTGGGTGGTGCAGAAAGCTTCCTGGCAGAGACGGAATTTGAATCTCTTTTTGTTCTTGAGTTTTAGACAATAAGTATGTTTTTGACATGTAACAGTAGTACATAATTCTGGGGTACAGTGAGATAACTCGATGCATACATGTTACATAATGATCAGATCTGAACAATTGGTATTTCTATCTCCTTAAGCATTTTCCATTCCATTGTATTGGAAACCTTTTAACTCCTCTCTTCTAATTCTTCATAAACTATATAATAACTTGTTTTGAAAAAAGCACGCTAGATAGAGTCTGAATCTTGATGTGGGAGCGCCTCGAGCCTATGCAGTCAGGGTAATTCTATTCCAAGCAGGTGCATAGAGTACACGGAGGTCAATAGCTGGGACAAGGGCATTTATAATCGAGTATTGACTGCCTACGGCCATGAACAAAGTATCCTTTCCTTTCAAAAAGACCTTCCCAGAATCCTAGGGTTGGTCACCATCTTGCCAAGCCCAACCCTAAGGCCAGCAGACGGCAGGGCTTCACAGGGCACCTGGGGCTCCCTGAGGTGCACAGGGAGAAGGGAAATGAAGATGAGGTTTCCACGAGGCTCTCTGGGTTATGAGGACCGGTGAGCCTTCGGATTTCTGTGGGCCTTTTCAGAGTGCAAACTAAGAAATAGCTTGTTGATTGCTGAAATGATTAAGTGGATCACCTTATTGATTCTCACCTAGCTTGGAACAGACCTCAATAACCAGCACCAAGTGCTTTAATAAGAGCAAAGGAAAGATTTACTAGACACAAATGCTTTTCATTAGAGGGGAATAAAGCAGGCTGACCCACCAGCAAGGGGCCAGAGTGGCCTCAGCCTGGAGCCTGCTAACTAAACAGGAAGGTGACTAAGATAAGAGACAACCCCCAGGCCCATAACTAACAGTGCCTTCCAAGTGAATTCTACCCATTGCCATTTGTTTCCTGGGCCTCCTCCTCCCCAGTCCGTAAATCCCACCACCCATCCGGAGGGCGAGGCCCAGGCCCAACCGCTGCAGGTGCTGAGCGCAGGCTCTGTGCCTACCTGAGCTTTTCCCCAGGGCTACTTCTCGTCTTCAGCTCAAGGGGCACACAACTGAGTCTCCATCTCAAGGAAGGGCCCTTCTCATGAGGACTCTTAGCCGGCACCAGGCCTAGGCTTAAAGATGTTTCTCTTGGAAGTAGGATCTGTGAGCACACACACACACACAGAGGATTTGATATGAATTTAGTCTGCCCGCATAAGTGGCCAAATTGTTTTCCTTGAGCAATTGCTGTGTGCCCATGCCAATCAAATATTATGCCCTTGGTTTTCTCACCCAGCTTAGAAGTTGGCCCTTCCATCACTATGGCCACTGTGGAGATGAGTCAGTGGACCCCTAGAGGTCGGACATGTCCAAGGATTGCGTGTGGCAAAGTGGGACCTTGAACACACTATCATCATGCTCCAGGTTCTAAGTTCAAATCAACTATAACTTCCTCTTAAAGAAAAGCAATGAAATCCATACTGCCATCACACATATCACACACACATACACCCCATGCACAGCACAACATACACACACACCACAGCACACACCACATACAACAGACACACAACACACACAGCACACACCACATACAACAGACACACAACACACACAATACATATACATATACATCATATACATATACATATATACATATATATACATATACATATACAACACACACACCACATACACATACACAACATACACAACACACACACAACACACAACACATACACAACATACATACCACAACATACACACAACACACACACACACACCACGCACCACATACACACCACACACACACACACACACCACGCACCACATACACACCACACACACACACACAAACACACCACATACACACACAACACACACACACAAACATGCCACATACACACACCACACACACATACACAACACACACAACACAATACACACAACACAGGAACTGCTAATTCGAGCATTTCTAAGCCATAGGGTCACAATGCTGAGCAATGAGGGCTGTTTATAGGACTACCACGCTTGTAGGGACAGCAAAAAATAATAAATGGGAACCCAGACTTATAAATAAAAATGTCCTGATGGAGAGAATCACAATGAGAAAAATAAATCAGGGAAAGCCTGCGGTCTCACCGGGAAGTTGTTCACAGCTGGGGCTCGAATGGTGCAGGGTTTAAGCACACAAAGGTTTGGCTGAGATGCATTCTTGGCAGGAGACAGCAAAGGCAGCAGCAATAAAGCTTGTGCCTGGTGTTTGTGTGGCAAGGAGAGGGCCAGCCCACCAGAACCAGTGAGCATCAGAGCTCTGAAAGGAGCTGCAGGAACTGCAGCAGGCCATCACACAGAATTAAGAGGCCTATAAGCATTTTCCATGAGTTGCATTTTAAAAGCAGTTATGGCTGCTGTTTTGTGGGAAGAGAGAAGATGTACAGTTGCTAGGATTGGCCACAGATGAGCTGGCTGCCATGATGTGAGCAGGAGGTGGAGGAGATGCCACGTCCTGAGCCTATTTTGAGAGCAGACTGACCTCCAACCTTGCACTTTCGCAAATGAACCAGAGCTATGCTTTCTGGGTACCCCAGATGGCGCCGCTGCCAGCTGCTCTTCCAATGCTCCTGCTCTGTTGGTTAGACCATGAGGACCAGGCATCCGTAACAGAATGCCTGCCATGCCTTGTCTCCACAGAGCCCAAGGGAAGGTGTTTCACCAATAATGCCTTCTAGGAAGCTATGCAGCTCCCTGATCAGCTCACAGGTCGAGACAGAAGAAAGCCCCACCTACAGAAAACTCCCTGCTTTTCATACCAGAAGCTATGAAAGTGAGATCGTTGCCTGTTCCCTGTAGTCTGAGAATCAGGGACCTCAGAAAAAAGCACGACACTAGGCAGATGAGAAATACATTGGCCTGCAGTGGGTTCTACTGCACACAGGTCAAAGCAACTAAGAAGCTAGGTCTCTTGGTAGTATGTCTGTGGAAACATGAGGAAGTCCTCCCATTACCACCATATTTAAATGTCGGTCTGAAAACCAGAGGAGTATTGAAAACTCAGCTGGTAGGTGTTCCCCTGTGTCACACTCTCAGGAGGGACGCAGCAGGCAACTGTCTGCAGTCCAGACTCCCAGAGACAGAAGGTTGAATACAAGGTGAATTCCCGGGAGAGAAAAATATGTGAGAGAACCTTAGAGAAGATGAATCTTGTACATAATTGATCTGACAGATAGTGCCCGTCCAGTCACCACAGAAGGACCACTCTCCCACAAAGGAACGATATGCATTGAGAGGCACCAGATGCCACCTCGTTAAAAGTGTGTTCACAGGAGAGGTACCAAGTCTGTCAGCCTGAGCTAGGGATTTGGAAAACCTAAATGCTGTGTTACAGACTCATTCTTTTTCTTCTTCATTTTCTTAAAATCAACCTCCGGGCAAATATCGGACAGAATTTTATTCACTAGATAGTTGAGGGAAGGCCTTGGGTCCTTCTGATGGTACCCACCTCTGGTTGGTTTAATAAAGAGAAAACATGTTTTTCCACTTTGAGAAACAGCAAGAAAGAAAAAGTGACACTAGAACCGTTCTTAGCCAGTTGAGTTCAGCTAGTTCCTAAAGGCGGAAAAAGGGAAGTCTTTATTTCGTCAGCACGTACTTGTTGAAGCCCTTCCTTGCCCATGGTCCTGAAGGGAATAATACTGGCAACACTGATACCATTCTTCACTAATGAATTTTCAGCCCAGCAAATCTTCATGTGTGTTATAGATATTCAGGCATGTCTGCAACAGAAGTTTAAGTCCAGTTTAGTGCACTGATGTAAATCGCTTATTCCTAGCAACGTAGTTTAAAGGCGACTTACAGCTCTTGATTCTGAGTAAATCTTAGTAAACCACCATGTGAGGCTTACGATAGTATTCAGAGAGACAGCTGACGCGGGTGTGAACAGCTGTCCAGAGGAAGTTGCAGTGTGACAAGAATGGCAAGAATCGTTCAGATAAGTAAAACCAATGACAGAAAATGATAATTCCAGTTCAAAAGAGAGAAAGAAGCGCACACCAGGACCTCTAACAGGAAGACCGTGGATGCCTGGCTTCCAGGAGACGGACAAAATCTGGTTCCCGCCTCGGCTGCCCGATCCGTGTGTTCATTTGCACAATAAATAAACTTGAATTCTTTGTACAGTCTAGGTATTGTTAGAATCTGGGGTGAAAATCAGACTAGGTCAATGGCAGGTAACAGGATAAGCGCCTTTCTGATGCACATAGCAGACTCTCTGAGAGAGCATGAGTTTCTGACTCTTCTGTGCCGAGTCCACCACAGAAGGCACTGTCCAGTAAGTGGCCACTGCCAGAGAGGGAGTGTGACACTCAGGCAAAGTGATGACCAGGACGGAAGTCAAGGACAGATAGCCACGGGAAGGTCAGGCTCACATGGGAGCAGGAGGCGAGGTAAGAGAGACCAAAGGGAAACAGGAAGGGGGGCTGCGGCTGTAGAGGGGGAGGGCGTCTGGCCGGGGAGGAGCTGTAAGGCAGGGAGCGCTGGACAGCTGTTCTGGGGAAAGCAAGTAACACTAAGAAAGAAGAAACACGAGACGGGCTGCAGCCAAAGTCCAAAGCGAGACATTCGGATAGCGTAGGGCATCTGGGCACAGGAAAGGACAGCAAACAGCACCGCAGACCCAGATGAGCATGTGCAGGACCATGGCAGGGCGGGGCCGTGGAGAGCGCCAGCTTGGCAGATTAGAAGAAAATGGGCCAAGGAGCTGGCCCTGGAACAGTGAGTCGGTCTCAGTTCCAGCTCAATCAACAGGCTCTCCACTGGGGAGTGTCTAAAGCCACCTCTGGCTTTGACAGAGGAGGGTCATGGTCAGCCAGTAATGCTGTCCATGAGTCTGTAAAGCCCCAGAGTGTGCCATCTCCAGGCTACAGGCCAGATGAAATTGTAAGAGTAAGGTCAAAGCAAGGCCAGAGAGGAAGGTGGGGAGAGCTGAGGAGTCCTCAGTAGAATCCTCAGGGGTGGTACCATGCCTGGAGCACAGGAAGGTAGAGCTGAACACAGTACAGGACATAGTCTAATATCCAAATGTATAAATACAGCTGCTATGCTTCTCACTGAAGAATACATCAGAAATATATACTCCTTACCAAACAGAAGCATAGGTCCCTGGAAAAGCCCTTGCCTGTTATAACACAAGTGGAAAAACAGAGTGAGCTCTCCATCCCACCAACAGCTTCAGAGTCCCCAAAACTAGTAACACACAGCACATGCAGGCCTCCTCCAAAGCACAGCTGAGCTCCAGAGCTCACTGAGCAGCTGAGCAGCTGGCCACAGACCATGTCCTCCAACAGGGCAAGCAGAGTGGAAGTCAACACCTTGTCTTCCAGTGACCAGATCCCATGTGGTGTGTGTATGAGGGGTGTGTGCATGTGTGTGCACACATGTTGCATGTTGTCTGCATGTGTACATGTAAATACTGATGCTCGTTCTGCATATATTTGTACGTGTACACTGTTTGTGCATTCATACCTGTATGTGTATGTGTGTGAACGTTGCTGTGGACAGCCGCAGAGCCTCCTGCAGACTGAGCTATCCCCCTCACCCTCCATGAGGTTTTCCAACTGCAGTGAGAACATTTGACGTGGGACCTACCCTAAGCTCATCCAAAGTGCCTAGGATCGGTGTTGGTAGCCGACCTCTAGAACTCACCGATCAGCTGAGCATCGATGCCGTTCGACTACACGTTGGCACGTCCTCTGCTCCTCAACTTCTGTGGCAACACACTACCATTCTACTGTTTGATCCCCAGAATTTGGCATTTAGAGCGAAACGTTCATCACTCTGTAACAGATTTATTTCACTTGACCTCATGTTTTCGGGATTCATCCGTGTCATTGCACAACTGCCTTCTGTCTAAAGGCTACACAGGGTTCCTCTGCGTGCAAATGCCATCTTTGCTTTTTCATTTATCCGTCATCCGGAGACACAATGTCTCTGCATCTTTCCCACTGTGAAGAGAGCTGCTGTGAACTAAGCAGGGTTAGGATCTCTTTGGTACCTTGATTTCAGCCAAGTATTTTGGATAAAAGCTTTGGATCACACAGAGTTCTATCTTTAACTTTTGAGGTATATCCACACTGTTTGCATCTTACCCTCAAGGTACAGGCTTCTGATTTCCCTTCATCCTCTCTTGGCTCGCTCCATACCCTCTCCGGAGCCTCTCTGCTCTCTGGAGTGACAGATTCCCAGCAGCCTGGCAGAGAAGGATCATCACCAAGTGGCTGCTACCACAGGCCTGAGCGCCGGTTCTCTGCATGCCTCTGGCTTCACACAGAAGAAGGCTGTGTGAGGTTAGAGGGTGAGAACTCTCAGCCTACAGAACCCCTCCAAAAGGGATGAGCCTTTCTCACAGAAGGAGCTAATGAGTGCTTCTCTGCAGGAAGCCCTAAAGAAATGCGTGTTCGGAGTGTAGAACATTCGCTTTACAGTAGGTGGTGTTATTGTTACATGCTCATACAGACGGTGCTAATTAACAATCCTAAAGGCCACATCATTAAATTACCTTCGCTTAAAGCCTGCAATGTTTAACACATCCCAGCAATTCAATTATATCCAAGACACCAGCCTGAATGTCAGGTACTCTTCTGTGGCCAGAGAAGTACAAGCAGTTCTCAGCAGCAGATGAACCTTAGAAGGAGAGAACAGCGCTGACAACCCACCCCACCGACATACACACTAGATAGAGAGCAGCAATAAGTTGCAAAGAAAATTTAAGAGTGCAGCGCGGACCTTACCAAGTCTCTATGTAAAAACAGGAAGACTCTGACAAGGTCTTTAAATCTGTCGAGAAGAATCAGCTCACTGCTCTCCCATCTACTGAAGGTCCACTGTCTCCGTTTTCTCTGGGCCTTCCTCCCTACCTTGTGATTTCTGACTGAAGCACACTGTGTCTCGGGTTGAACTTGGACAGCTTTGCAGCCTGTGGCTGGGCTTTTCCTACCGCGAGGAATCTAAGGAGCCCACACAGTGGCTCTGTCCCTCGGCCTAGGAAACAGCTCATGTGCAGAGCAGAAAGGGCTTCCTCCCAGCTCTCGCGCATGCATAGGAAAGAGAGGGAAGAGAGGAAGGGGGGAGGGGGAGAGAGAGAGAGAGGCAGAGACAGAGAGAGACAGAGAAAGAGAGGGAGCTGACCCCTGACCTTCCCCCATGCAGAAGCTTTCCTGTGCATAGGCTCAGGGCATCTCAGCAGGCCAAGTGACCCCCGTTGGCAGGCAACACTGTGACAGAACACCCAGCTTGAGAGGTGCCCATGAGGACACTGCTTTCAGGAGAGACCCATATGTGGTTCCACTGGTTGTCACACAAAGACACAGCCAGTGCCAGTGACCAGCTGGCCAGCTGGTCATTCATCTGCAGCCACAGAAGCAGCACTGAGAGCAGCCTGCTGGGTCTCCCTCTGTTCCCGGTCTCTGTGAAAACCATTCCTTCATCCCTCCCCACCCCAGCACCATCTCACAGCGTCCCTCAGGAAGGCCCCACTCACATCAATGGGGTCAAGCAACATAGGAATCTATTTATCATGTCCATTACCCAGAACGCACTGCAACACAGGTTTGTGGCTGGTGTGAGAGCTGGACAGGAAGTGGAGGGACAGACAGACAAATGAGAGACAATGGTCAGGTGAGCGCATGAAAGGACGAAGGACAACGACATGGCCCTGCTTCTCTCCTAGGAACCAAGTCCTTTCCCCACAGCATCAAGCTGGGCTCTAGCTCTCCAGAGAGAGGATGACAGTGGCAGCGCCAAGTCTCTCTCTCTCTAACTGGGCATCGCTGTCCAGCCACAGCATTCTCGCCACAGACCCGAGAGCTTCTCCCAGTTTCCCTGAATAGGGTCCAGACAGGCACTGCCAGTCATCAGTCACCAACTTCTGCCTGTGGGCTTCTCAATCTCAGACCACTGTTGGTACTCCGTCTCGACTGAGACAGCCTGCAAAGCTACCGGAGCTAAGATAGCTCCAACCCAGGCCTTTGGCGTTTCCCTGTTGAGGATAACAGAGCTGGCCTCACAGGCTTGTGTAGATTAATGTTTAGTGAACCCCTGGCATGCCCCAAATCAATGGTTGTATCAGGAGACTGTCTATAGATTGGCCGCTCCCTTAAGAGATGCTTAGTCATAACTGTGACGTGCATTGCATCACTCCCAAAAGGATGTGTGTGGGGGGGGGAAGCCAGCAATGCTCACTGCAGCTGGAGGGAGTATCACGTGCATGAGCAGGCCACGGACGAGGTTGAGGAACTCATCTCTGATGTCAGCAGCCATTGCTGAGAAGCAGGGCACAGACAGAGCAGGCAGAGAAGTGAGGGGGCCTGGAGTATAGTCAAAGTCTTGCCCCAAGCACTTGAACATGAAGAGCCTGCCTGTCCCTGTGAGCTGAGATTTCCTCTGCGGGATAAAGTCAGGCAACTGCACAGAGGACGTCCCCTGCCTCCAGCAGCCTGGGACCTTGTCCTCTGAGCCTCAGTCTACATCTCCCTCTCTTGAAGACAGCCTCTCATCCCGACTGGAAATGAATCCTCTGTCTTCTGAGGACCCTTAGTACTTACGCGTTCTACGCACCTGTGCAGATTTGCCCACGCTGGCCCCTTGTGATAGGATAATAACACTCACATCATACTAAATGGAGGAGAGACACACCTGCGCGCACACGGCCAATTAACTCTTACAACATTCCTTTAACTCGGGAGCGGGTGACATCAAAACTCCCATTTAACGGATAAAAACTGATGCAGAAAAAATTAATTAGCGCGCTTCCAAGTCAAACCACTTTAAACACCCGAGGCAGGAAGTGCTTCCCTCATTATGCGCCCTGTCCTTTCTCTGCAGCACAGAGGTGGTGCGGCCCAGAGCACAGGGCTGCACATGATGGTGCTCAGAGCCTGACTATGTTTGAACCCCAGCTCCATATGACTAGTGTTCTTCCACCTTCCCATGCAGAGCATGACCATGCAGGTGGCCTTAGCACGCCCCCTCACTGTTGTGACGAGGGTTCACGGGATCGCTCTACGCTTTCCGTGTACACGTTCCTTGCTACTGAACAAGCGACACGGCTCCCTCTCCTCTACACCTTGTGTCTCAACCACAAGAAGTGATCTTGTGTCCTAGCAATTGGCTTCCTTGACCAGCTCAAGGATGTGAGAGGAGGAGTAAATCAGATGGCCCAGTCCCACTTCTGCACCGACTAATGAATGCCACGTGCTGCCATGGGAATCCTACCCAAAGCAGCACAGTGGAGACGATGCATACATTGTTAGGGAAACTGAGGACCACCCTGAGTTTACTCTGGATGACAGTACCATGAGGGTACTTCTCTGGGGGCCTGTGCTCAAGGCTGTTTGTAGCATTCTTGATAAATCAGACAGTGCTCTCACAAAGCAGGTTGCATAGGGCCCTCCGGAACTCATCAGGGTGGGGAAGCCACTATCCTGTGCCAGAGTGGGTAAGTCAGCCCTTCAGGCCACAGGTGACTGTTACAAGGCTTCTGCCAAGTTCCACCCGCAGTGACAATAGAGCACCTGATAGGTCTGTTGAGAGTTAGGTAGAAATGCATGACCGGTCAGACACTATAATCGATGAGCCATCTATTTGTTATTTTTCTTTGTAGCTGGACACGTCACCTACATGATTTGTGACCTATTTAATTCCTTCCAGAACAATCCAGGGCATTTCTGAGGATTGGAGACCTCCCCCCGAAAAAAACAACAACACACAACTTCTGACCACTCCGTGGTCCTAAAATTATCATTCCCTCTCCGCAAACGTCCATTGCATCTCGTTTCATCCCGAATACACAACCCAGAGCCCCTAAGCTTGGCATTGCGAGCTCTACCAGCCCACAGTAGGGAACTCAAGGTCTGAACATCTCCCGACACCTTCCGACACACACCTCTGTGTCTTCTGACACCCCAGTGCTGAGACATGCACCTCCCAAAGTGACGTTTGCTGAAAGATGTTTACTACGACAGCTCGTAAAGACAAAGCGCATCACTTTACCTCTGACCCCTTGTTTCCTGTTCATAAAGTAGGACCCCACAGGCTCGGAGGATAGCTAAGGCACATCCCTGTATATTCATTACAATTTGTTGCCTAACAAGTTATCCCAAAACTTTGTTCTTTATAATAACAACCATTGCTTAGGTTCACAGTTCTATGGCTCACGGTTGGTCGGGTCTCAGCTTCTTTTCCCAGGCCCTCCAGACCTGGGTGCGTATCTCATATGACATCATTTCCCCCTTATTCTAATGATCAAATCTCATATGACATCATTTCCCCCTTAGTCTAATGACCAAAAGCAATCATAAACCAAGCACAGATTCGAGGGAAATGGATCCTGTCTCTTGATGAGAGTCATTTGAATTGTTGAGGCATAATAATATTTTTGTATTCTGCCATAAGTGACTAATAAAGCCCCTCTTCAAACTATCAAATTTCTATCAAATTTCCTAGTTCAGACATGATTGCAAGACCTCTTACATACAGGGAGAAAATAAATGTGATGAGCCTTTTCTGTGTGTCCGCTCTGTGGAACTGGAGAAGAAGGAAGAGTTTGCGTTGTACTATGGCGGCGTCTCTGCCCTCGGGGTACTCGCAAGCTAAGCAGGGAAGTGTACAGCTACAAAGACAAATTTAAGACCTAGTGAAATATCAGCATCTGGCTTCAGAAACGCTTTCACAGCGGCAGATACAATTAATTCTTGAATATATCCTATCTATAGTGGCTTCTAACTCAGAGCAGAGCCGCAGTGTGGATGGGGAAGGTTCTAGGTGGATCTGGAAAGTTGGTCCACGTTGGTCCGAAGCATCACAGTGAATGACTCCTAGATAGCCACTTTGCACGCAGCCTCCACTCCAGGGATATTTGTTTCAAAAGAGACTTCCAATAGCCATCGATTACATGACAAAGCTCTGTTTCCAACATTATCTGGGGAAAAGGAGGAGATTCTAAACTTTGAAGCCATTTGACAAAGAGAAAGTTCTTCTTCGCTATAGCACAGTGGAAAGATCATAGGTGTCTTTAGTCCCCAAAGCCAGTTGTGTTCATTGCTGTTCTGCTCAGGGATTCCATCCCCGGATCTTTATCTCTAAATGGGTCCTCCCTGCAGCAGAATATAGAGTGTCACACTGGACTTTAATATAATTTAATACAATATGTGCTTCTGGCAAACAAAGTAAGCAGTGCAGTCTGGTCCCTGTCATTTTCATCAGCTCTTATTAAATATCCACTCTATCTAATGCCTAACCATTCCCATGCTGCCAGAGCTCCACTGTAGTCGCCAGACAGCAAAGCTCACTCCAGAAGGTCATACAGCAGCATGTCACAAAAAAAGGTGCCCAGTAGTACCTGGCTCTAGCTGCTGCTGTTGTTCCTGAAGCTCACCATATGTCTTCATACCTGTACACTGCATCTGTGTGGGTACCTGCACACCAGTGTTGTTACTCGATTGACCAAGATAACCCTCTCTTCTTCCTCTCATTCCCATCTTCCAGTCACCTTCTTCTGCAACAAGACCTTCCTGCCCTGGTCTCACCTCCCACTTTTAGCAATCAATCCTCATTACGTCTAAGAATTACATAGGGAAAAAAAAGCACAGAATTTCAGAAAATGATTGTGGATTAAAGGATAGAAGGATGGATGGGTGGATGGATGGATGGATGGATGGATGGAGGGACGGATGGACGGATGATAGGTGATGGATGCTCCATCAGGATCTCCCAGTCAATAAATAAATTTACCAAAAACTCAGTCTGGGTACTATAAAGTTTCTCTTGTGGGACATAAGCCTTCTCAAATCAGAGATGGTAGCTACATTTCCTAATGTGTAGGAGATGATAATTAAGATTCAGTTTCACAACATTATGGCTATAACAGAGAAAAGTTATGCTCATCGCACACATGCCATTACTCACCAGAAAGAATACGTAAGCAGCATAATTGGAAGGAGAATAACAAGGTCCCGAGATCCAGCAAGAGTATTCCCCTTGGAAGTCTCATTTGCAAATTTGAGACAGGGTCCTTGGGAGTAAGCCTCCTTGGTAACTTCCAGAGATCATGAGATTCCAAACCTTGCCACATTTGGGAGGGAAGTGAGTTCTTCTTAGATCCTTAACATAGATCATCTTCATCCTGCCCCAGGCTCCAGCCAGCAATAGAACCAAGAGACCCAAAACTCTTTTACTCTCATCACCGGTAAAGCCATCATCACCCCCACCAGCGACAATTCATTGAGAAACATTTCTTAAGTGTCTTAAGATCACATAAAATAAATAATTGAATTTTGGAGCACCGTGAAAATATTTCTTTTAAAAACACTCATGCAACAAGAACAAAACAAAGTAGCTGATTCAACAATTAAAGCCAGGTATCTCCCTGTAGCATCTGACTTTGATAAAAGAAATATTGTACAACCTGCATAGTAGTTTAAAATGCCACACAAGAAAAACTAGCGCTTTCTTCTTCTTGCATGTGTTCCTCACATGTGTTGCTCACCATCCACTCAGAACACACTGACTGATTGTCATGTATCAGACAGTGTCCTGGGCCCCTTGATGTGTGATTCCTGGAGCACCGTTGTCTCCCACATTCACAGGAAACGCTGGAATGTAACACACAGTCACGCTACAGGATGAAAAGTGCTACCAGCAGAGTGCACACAGACGTGAGAAAAAGAACAATGTATCCAAACAAATGGATGGATCCCAAAAACATTACCTGGGGAAATACCTAAAGGGTGATGGTGATTTTACAGGAAAGCCAAGCCCAGTCTTCTAGAATGGCGTGTGCGGAGGAGAGAGATACATTGGATACGTTCGGAAGTCAGATCAGGAAATACTTTGGGTACAACGTGAGTGTAATTTGACTTAAAAGCTGCAAGCTGGTAAAAGGCCACACGCAAGCCATGCCACAATCCACTGCGCTGAGAAAACGTGCTCTTTTGCAGCATGGAAGATGCAGAGCTGGGAAATGAGACTGGAGGCAGAAAGACCACCCAGATAAATACTAAAGTGCAAATGACCTGGCGCACCAAGCTGGTGGCTACAGCCCACGCGAGGCTCTGTCAACTTCGGGGATGAGCACACGCTTGCAGACGTAGTGCCCACCCGATGACACACGCGGCAGTCCGCGCTCTCGGTGACTCCCTCCGTTTCCTTCTGTGTGCATCTGGCTGGGACAAGCCGGGTCTGTAGCGGTCGGTGGTCCAGAAGCTCGTGTTATCACACTGGCCCATTTGCTTGCCAGCTGTGTTCCTTCAGGTGGCGTGCCTGTTCTCTGGGGCTCGTGGCTCTTGTTTGTGAATTAAATCACAATGCTTACCTGCTAACTCTGAATAATGATAATATAATTATTATTGTTTAGTCAGATAGATTCTAAAACTTGCATCAGTTATCACCCACTGCATCATATAAGGATGTGTTAGATGCAAACGATAGAAACCAGTCTAACCAAGGAGAAAGGTACAGGACGTCTTAGAAAGCTGACCCGCATTCCAGTGATATCAGCAAAATTCGATCCTTGGCTCTGTTCTTCCCATGAGGCTCCGTTCCTAGACTCTTACTGGACCCTCGGTCCCCTAGCAGCTTCGGGTGTAACTTATATTAGGCAACACTGTGTCGTTTAGTATGTTCTTCCATAAACCTAGAAAACGTGCTTCTCTCTCCCCCTCTCCTCCCCCTCTCTCATCGGCCTTGCTGGTCTAAACTGGAATTTGTAACTATTGCTATGACTAGAATAGAATTCATATTTTGATTTAAGCCTGTTTCAAGAACTCCATACTTGTGATATTTGGAAGAACAGAATTCAGGACTTGAGTTTGATCCCAAGAACCCACATGATTTTGCATGGCTGTGGTAGTGCGTGCATGTTATTCCAGCAATGGGAGACAGAGGTAAGCAAATTCCTGGGTGTTGGCCCAGCCTATTTGGCAAGCTCCAGGCTAATGAGAGATCCTGTCTCAAAATAAATAAATAAATGAATAAATGAATAAATTAATTAACAAGGTGGACATTGCCTGAGGAATGACACCCAAGGTTTTCACAAACACATGCACATGCATGTGTAGGTACTCTTAAAATGTGTGTACCTGCACACACACACATACACACATACACACAGACATGCACACACACACATACACACACAGAGACACTCACACATTCACACACACACACACGTACATACACACACATACACACAATCAGACACACACATTCACACATTCACACACACACATACAGACACACACATACACACACACTCAGACACACACACATTCACACATTCACACACACACACGTACACACACAGAGACACACACACATTCACACATACAGATACACACATACACACACACTCAGACACACACACACATTCACACATTCACACACACACGTACATACACACACACACACACACTCACACACAGGAACAGAACTGAGAACCAAGGAGGAGGTACAGTTGTCCAAACTCAGAACAAGGGTCCTGTTATAAAAAGCAAATTGAAGACATGCTAGATGCATAAATCACAGGCTCCACACAGCCACAGGTGAAGTGTCACTCAAACCTTTAGTTGCTACAGGAGTTTGTGGAGACTCTTGGCCTTGCCGTGGCTGCCACTGTGTTGTGCTGAGCACTGAAGCAGGTGGCCTTTCCTTCTACGTGTGTTATAACCATGAAATGGCTATTTCTTGTCGAGACTTCAGGTGTTTCTGCAAATACTTTTCTAATGCCACCAAGGGATCACTTGGATTCCACGGGATCAGTGTGAGAAGACTCGAGATGTTAAAAGGAAGACAGCTGGAGAAAGTGTCTAGCTTTGAAGAGAGGCTCAATGGGCAGGAATTAGATAAAAGGACCTGACAGTAATCAACATCAATGCTATTGTTAGAGGCACCCTCGTCCTCTTTGGAAGGTACCTTCTTGTCCCCAGGGGCTTCTCCATGTATGTAGGATTTAAATCATTTCATTCATCTTTTCTATCAAGCCATGTCAGCAGTGAACCCCCAGATTCAACTACCAATGTGTGCCCCGCCCAAAGGTGTCCACACGGAGGTAAATAAACCAGCAGCCGTGTAGACGTCAAAGGAGATGACTGTCAACAGCTTCAGTTCTTTGACACCGGCGAGAACACTGCGGATGAAGAGAGCCCTGCTGTAGTCAGGACAGTGGTCAGACACAGACTGAATCTCAGTCTTGGTTTCCTCTATTTTGTTCTGGATGCATTTAGAGCTCTCTCAGACAAATACCTGTAGGGCAAGGCCTATCCCTCACCCCAACAATTTCCATGATTAGTCTTTTATGAATGTATATTGAGTCGATGTACTTACTTTGCTAAGCACTGGTAAAAAAAAAAAAAATTTTTTTAATCTAAAATATTGGTTAGGACTTAAAGATCTTATAGCCCTGTAAGGTAAAAAGTGAAAACACAGCTCATTTGAAGAAGGCAGAATATTCTGAATGCGCCTAGACACGTGACTTCTTCGTGTTTACAAGAAACAATTACTTCCATTATGTGATTTGACTCTCATCTACCTCAGGGATAGTGGCTCGCATACACGACAGCTTCGTTTTGTAGATGTGGGGTCCGCTAGTTGCAATGCAAAGGACAGAGACACTCAACTGTAATCACAGGGTACACTGGAGACAGAGACAGGACTTGCCCCCTCTCTCCCAGATCTGGGCCTTTCCGCGCCGTCTTTGCATCTTCTCATAAAACTAAACACAGGGATGTTCAGCTACAGACAGCAAAGACAGGAGGCGACTGTTAACCAGTGTTTTTCTAATGATCAATCTTCTATCCTGGAAAGGGTTCTCCAGTCTCTCTTCCTGTTTCTACCCAAAGGCACGTCACTACCCATGGATGCGGAGAGAGAACATCTGAGTCAATCAGGCTAAGTTGCAAAGCCTAGCCAGCAGCTAGCTTACAGGGTAACACTCCTTGCTCTGCTTTCCTTCTGGCTCCAAAACCTCAGAGCCTTGGGATCATTGTAAAGCGATGACTTCCCTTTGCAAGCAGACTTCCTGCAGTGCGACTTCTCCTCCTGCACCTCTAGAACTTACCGCTTGGAACACATGCTTTCCGCTCGTAGAAATCCCTGCCCTTGTGGTTTTCCTCCCAAACAAACAGAACTTTGACTTCTCTCATCAGCCAGCAGCATCGGTTCAACTTCATTCACCACGTGTCTGCTGAGTGCCTGTCACGGGCCAAGAGCCCCATGGATACCAACCACCGCTAGTCCAGGCCGCCAATGAAGAAATAGCATTTGAGAGATTGAAATACTGACCCATGGTCAGAGCTGAGGAGAGGCGGGACCGCGTCTTCTCTTTTAAAGTCAGTGTCTTTGTGGCTTGAGCAAAGGGTCACACAAATGAAAATGCATTCCTTTCTCCAGCCAGAGCCAAGAGCCATGTGTGCTGACATGGCTCCCTGTATAGTGCTACCCTGTTTTAAAGTCAGTAGATGCTCAGGAGCTATCCGCGTAATGTATGAGGTTAATTAATAATATGTAAAAGTTATCGTTTATGCAGCATAATCTCATAAACATTTATTAGTATGCTAATAGATAGTAACGGCCATGTGAGCATAAAATCAGAGGGGCTGCGGTGACACAGCGGAGGACATCAGGAAAACCCTTCTCTGCAGTAAGAGCGTGCAGGCGCCACCTCCTGATAGATTTCACCATCCCTGTACTGACCTTGCTGGGGCGAGAGGAGGCTGGATGGGATTCTGGTCTCTGGGTCTGGTCCTGGCTCTGCCCTTCCTTACACAAGGGAAAGACCTGACATTTACTGCAGTCCGCTCTGCCCCAGTATTCCAACAGTTGCCTTTCCAGTGATCCCCTGCTTTCTCTACCTCTGCTCTACCTTGGTGAGTTTGAGCAATTGCTGGCCCCTGACACATATGTAAATACACTCTGCAGTTATGCGGAGTCAAATGAACGCATGCTCCCTCTCCAGGTGTCAGTCTCTCTGGATCTCCAAGGCTCTTTACCTCTTGCTCTCCTGACTCTCAGAAAGGTGTCCATCTTCTCCTCTAAATAGACGCAGTCCTGACATCATTCAGTCAGCCCACCTTCTGCACCTGAGATCAAGGCAGCTTACCCCAACAAGACCAGTGACTTCAGATCTTAGCTCCCCACCGCTCTGGGTGGCCCTGAGGCAGGACTCTGGACTTAGTCTCTCACGGCCATGGATGATGGAGGGACAGTCACTGGTTTCAGTTCCTCATTGGAAACAGGGGTAATGAAGCTCCCTGGGAATGAGATCGTGGGAGATGTTCAGAGACTCATACAGATGCCTTTTTCTCCCTATGCAAGTAATTATTACCTATTGTCACCAAGCTCTGAAATGGACAGTGCCAAAGAAGCAGTCAGGTAGCTCACGACCTTGCGGCAGAGGGGGAGGGTAGAGAACCTTCCTTAAACAGATGAAGTCACAATTGTTGTTTGGGGAAAGGATATTGTTATGTAGATCTTGTTAACCTTGGCTCTTCTGGAGTTCAGTGTCTATACAGGGCTTGTCTTGAGCTTGCAATAATCCCCCTGCCTCTGCTGTCCCCAGTATAGGAATTCTAGGCATGGGCCACCACACCTGGCAAAGATACCGTCTGTTCGTTTGTTTGTTTGTTTGTTGCTTTTTCACTAACTTTATGGTACTGGGATTGAACCTAAGACCTCACACATGTCAGGCCAGTGTGTTACAATCAAGCCTCATCCTCAGTAAACATAATGGCCATATGAGCACAAACTCGGATTAGGGGAGCTGGCACTTTGACACAGCAAAAGACCCAAAACCCACAGTATTCCTTCTATCTAATAAGAGTATCGCTGGATTTAAGTTGCAAGGTTATAAAGCTCTGTGGGAGAGAAAAGGCAATTGAGTTCACTTGGATGGGATTTTTCACAGGATGCTTCATTAAAGAGACATATCGTGTCATTGACTTGGCCATGAAAAGCGAGCAGTTATGCAGCTTGCTTCTTTTTTATATAATATTATGTCTGCAGTGCATGTAGATCCTGCTTAACTACTATGTGGTATTTCATATTATTAAACCGCAGCTTTGGCGGGGGAGGGCTAAGAGGGGACAATTTTGCTCCATAGGCATGACTATCTTTCTGCGTACTTCAGACACACGTGAGCTCTTTCTCAGTATTGACAATCACAAGTGAATTACTGTCCAATGTCCCTTGTTAAATAGTCCCCCAAAGGTTATGGCTGGAAGCTCACATCATTTTATATGTATCTCTATATATAGATTGTGTGTGTGTGTATGTGTGTGTGTGTGTGTAAAGCTGGGTGCAACTGGTACATACCTCTAGATTTGGGGAAGAACCCTTCTTAAATATTAGTATCTTCTCAAGCTCAATAGTGGCCACTGGAGTTCTAGCCAGTGTTCTCTGTCCTTTGCTGATGGACATTTGAAGTGGTTCATAATTAACCCTGCTTAAATAACAAGGGTTACCAGACAGTTCACAGGATTAGAATTGCACCTTCGCACTTCTGCCGATGGAGGGTACCCACGTAAACAGAGCCTAAGGTAACTGGCTCCAGAAGCTGCATGCTGCCACCTGGACTGAAGGCCACCTGGGTGGGAAGAATGGAAGAGGTGAAGACCTCCATATCAAGCATCAGAGAGGTTTCGAAGCAAAAGGGGAGCCACCGGCACTACTCGAGGCCTACAAGCCTGTGTGCCTCTCTGCTGGCCTCTCCCATCTTTCTGAACACCACAGACAAAGCACACCATGGACCATGGCCCTCTGACCTCCTTCCTCCTCCTCTCACACCTCCTTGGCTGCGATCATAAAGTTCTGAACTGGGAGCAGGTAGTCAGGAGGTCAGAGCTGCGGCCTCTCAAGGTGACTCACCTCCAAGCTGCGCACATGAAAAAGACATAATCTCACACCCGGGTGTGAGAACTGGAGGAACTCTGAGTCAGCCTCGCCCAAGCTCCATGAGAGTTCAAACAATCCCCAGAGCCAGCAAGAAGAAAATTGTCTCATAAAATTTCCCATTGATTTTGGTTGGATCCTTATAAATCACATGGGGCCAGATTGCTTTTAGCGTGATTAATATCCTGCCTTCCCGAGCCACGTCCGTGTTCCGTCTCTTCTCTCCTCTGTTCTCTAACACTTGTGCATACCCACACGCCATGATCACACACCATCACACACCCAGCCTCCGGCCCTGCAGGGACACAGGCACTCAGAGACACCTTACACAGGGCTGCTTCCCTTGTCGGGAAACTGCGGATTTGTTTTCTTTTGTAATGTGCCTTTCACACTTATCTCAAACCTGGCCAGCTTTGCCTCATGACCAGATTTTTCCCTTGAAAACATCCCAAGTTCACATAACCCGGAGCACAGATCTCCATCAATCATGGGCCCACTGACTGGTGGGTCAGCACTGTGAACCAAAACAAGCTACTCAACAGCTTGTTCTCTGCACAGCTGGGGCTTCTCGGGGTTCAGAAGCCAGCAAGAAGACACCTCGGTGAGTCTCCACTCGGCACAGTGTGGAGCTGTGGCTTTTCTGAATTTCAAAGGGGCGTGCATGGAGCACCTTTGTTCAAGGCAGCACAAGAGTCAGAGGAGGCAGCCTCCCTACACAGGGCAAACTCCAAGTGACCTTGCAACAGAATCGGCCCCAGAGGACTCAGTGGAGGCCAGCCTTCCCCAGTGACCGTTTTAGTAGTGAAATCTGTATGGCTAGGATAAGATCGGTCAGCACGTCTTCCGGGCACAGGGCTTACCAGGCATTTACCACTATGTATGCTCGTACTGTAGCTCCTGCAACTGTGCCTTCCTGAAGATCTCCAGACACGGCATCAAATCTGAGTGTCCTTGGTAGCCAAAGTCTAGCAAGCAAAGGCAGGCTTCAGAAGGAAAATCTGCTCCAGGATGACAAGGAGATCCTCAGGCAGCACAGGGGAGGGGGTTATATATCTTGTGGCCCTCGGTGATATTTGTGATTTGGCCTTTCCAGATCAGGGAAAAGGAAAAGGCGGCCCCCTCCTCCCCAACCCAGATCTGCGACAGCTTGTCCCAGGCCCCAGCTCTCTGTATGGTTCCCCGCTCCTGTGTGTGGGTCCCCACGCATTCTGAAAGGACCAACTCAGACTCTTGTTTCCATGTCGCCACAGCTCCTAGCACAACCTTCAGCACACAGGGTAAATGCCTAATGTCATAGCTATTATGGGGAGGTGTGTGCCTGCTCTCAAGATGTCTGTTCTGTCTTTGAGAGAAGAGCCACTACAGGGTCCTGCCCCATCCCTGAAGCTCAAAGACAAACATGGTGATTCTGAAGTCCTGCATCGCTGGCACGAACACTTTCCCTGGTGTCAACTCTGCCCTAAAATCAATGCCATGGGCACACCTTTAATACACTGTCTCTTCTGCAGAAGGAAGTGGTTGCAAGTAGAGACACTAACTTTGTAGATCATCTCTACTCAATGAGCATCCCTTTGGGGCCAGGGATACGAACAGTCTGTGTGCTTCACAGGGCAGTTGTGAAATGAGGTTGCATAAATACCTGTTTAGAATGGCGGCTGGCATGTTTATCCAGCGATAATTATGCTCCATGTGCCACATGCTGCTCTACTGCTAGTGTTGCAGTGGGGAACACAAGAGCAGTAGCAAACTCCTTGTGTTCGTGGAGCTCACAGTCTAGTGGGCTCCGTCCCAGACGCCAGTCAGCGGTCCTTAGAACTGCCATGGGTACCGTTGCTGTCGCTTCTCGGCCTCTTGGCTAAGATCAAATGCATTTTTATCATTTCTATGGTATTGCCCTTTGTCTGCCCCATGGGCCATTTCTCTAAGGCTGGCAAAGCTCCAGGCACACAATGGGCATTTAAGTAAACAGCTTCTCAGTTGCCAAAGAGCAGACGACTATACATTTGTAATGTGGCCATACTCCTGTCAGTGCCCAGGTCACAACAGGCAGTGTGTCCCAAGATCTGGTCTAAGGGTTTATACGTTCAGACTGCAGCACACCAGCACACTCTTCCTCAGGGCCACTAACCCTAACCACCTGCCCAGACTTTGAGCTCATCTCCCCAAGCCATCTTGCCCCAGTCAAACAAAACAAATGTAATTCTGAAAATGCACAGGGTTGTCTCTCATTAGTGGAAGTGAGTAGCAGCCATGCCTACCTCACCCACATGGCCCCATTTCCTCTGTGGACTCTCCCAAGCCACTTACATGAGGCATCCAGTCAACCACCCTTAGTGGCAGGTCTGGTCTAGTCACGTGGTCGCTTCCCTGATGAAACATCACCCGCCGACTCCTGTGATATTCCTGTTGGCTAAAGTATTATTCGTGAACGTGCGTGTGCTTACACACACACACACATTGTACACACACACACTGTACACACACACACTGTACACACACACACTGTACACACACACACACTGTACACACACACACACTGTACACACACACACTGTATACACACACACACTGTACACACACACACTGTACACACACACACTGTACACACACACACACACTGTACACACACACACTGTACACACACACACTATACACACACACACACACACACTGTACACACACACACTATACACACACACACACTGTACACACACACTGTACACACACACATTGTACACACACACACACACACTGTACACACACACACTATACACACACACACACATTGTACACACACATACACACACTGGACACACACACATTGTACACACACACACACTGTACACACACACACACACACACTGTACACACACACACTGTACACACACACACTGTACACACACACACACTGTACACAAACACACATTGTACACACACACACATTGTACACACACACACACATTGTACACACACACACACATTGTACACACACACACACTGTACACACATACATTATATACACACACACATTGTACACACACACACACACTGTACACACATACATTATATACACACACATATTGTACACACACACACACACACTGTACACACACACACTGTACACACATACATTATATACACACACACACTGTACACACACACACTGTACACACACACACTGTACACACACTGTACACACACACACACACTGTACACACACACACTGTACACACACACACACACTGTACACACACACACACACTGTACACACACACATTGTACACACACACACTGTACACACACACACACATTATACTCACACACACTGTACACACACACACACACGCACAGGCAACCCAAAGCTTCCCTCCTCTTAGGACCTGGGGCGGGTTTCTCACTTGCTGACCTCTACTGAGGTCTACCTTCTCCGTCTCTCACATCTGCCCTAACCTGTGTTAAAAGTCGGCCTCACACAGCCATTTAGGAGGCATGTGTAAAGAGGCCAGTTATTCAACTTCACTCAGCCTCAGTTTCCCTCCCTGGTAGCATCCAGCTCGGACAGCCCTGGATGGGCTGGATGGCTATCTCACACATAAACTTCGAATGTCCTGTTTACAGGATTCTGAGAGAAAGCTGTCAGTGTCAGCACTGTGTAGGAGAGGAAGAACGGTGAGCTTGCTTCAGTTTTCACTGAAGTTGTTCAGTGCTAGCTCTGATTTACTGAGGAAACTGACAAGCAGAAGACATGTGTCCACAATCTGTAGCCACTGCAATTAAAATAATTATTTTAAAAGCAAAGCCACAGCATGCTGGAAGCAATATTTTTTTTAAAGCCAATTCAGATCCACGACCCTACAGATCCCAGTCGTCCAAGACATCATGCTAGAAAAAGACTTTTCAGCCGAAGAGCAGTTTCGTCTCTGAACGTATGTTGGTGTGCTCAGACTCAACAAAGTTCAGGCTGTGATTGTGTCCTGACAGAGATGTACTGGACCATGTGGCTTAGTCACCGGGGATGGCGGGAGTCCCTGCGTGCTGTTGAAATAAGCTTTTATTTTTTTTTTTACTTTTAAGCACAGAGCAATGGCTCTCTATTCTCCAGAACTCAAGATTATTCCTGAAACACAAGCAGCCAGGTTAACAGCCAAGTTCTAGAAGGTGCCAAGGCAGTCTAGTAGGAAGAGGAAAAATCCCAGGTTACAAGTCAGTGGAAGGCAGATTAATTATAAAACGTGAGAAGCTGGGTTGTAAATGTGAAAGGGTCGCACTGGCTGTGGCCTCCGAGCCTCTGAAAGCGTTAACTGGTGATCATTATATGAAATTTATGAATGTGCCAAGCCCAGGGCTATTTGTTATTTCCTAGGTCCCTCAACAGCTCCCAGTGACGCCAGCTGATGGTCACCATCAGACATTAGGCAGAAGCCTCGGATGTAGGTGCTGGCATCGCTACTCTGCCTACCAAACACCTAACTGTTAGGCCTGTTTGGTATCCTTAAGAGATTTTTAAACCGCCACTCTCTACTTAGTCACCTTTTCCCATCTACCATCCCCAAATGTGGGCCTCTTTATCCTACCATCCTGTGTGCACACACACGGGTGTGTACAATCACACATGGAGACCCGCTCCGTTAGAGCTACCAGCATCTACCCAGCACAAGACGTGCCATAGAATCCGAGTCCCTCTGGGCCCTGAGGACCCCGCCGGTACTGGAAACCGGTACCTTGATGGCACACTCTTTCCACCTGCCGTACTGTGAGATCACAGATATTACCAAAAGCTGTCTCGTTTTGTAAACGTACATGCTTGTCTTCACCCACAAAACAGGCTAAGGGTTGAGCATTGAATTCTTCCTTGAGAAAGGAAGAATCAGCACCAAACAAAATGAAAAGATAGTGACCCTCCACCTGCCACCGGGGATGCTCCCTTGAGGGACCAAACTGAGGTAGTAAGCTGCAAGTGGTGTGTTTGTCAGAAGCCTGAGAAGCCTTGGCGTGCCACGGAGGAGGTGCCATCCCTGGTGGCAAGCGGTAAGCACTTGGAGGTCCTGGGCCAGGAAGCTGAGCTTGCTGTGCCATACATGCCCCTGGTGGTTTGGTTTCCAGCGTCTGCATGATGTCACAAAGCAGACTGGGAAGTGATGCCCCATAGCACCTCTCTCTCTATATTTTATCCACGTGTAGATTTAAAGCAGTGAGTTTCAGACTGATACTAACTCTGGTTTTGAGGCACCTTATTTAATTGCAAGTGGCACAACTCAGACTTTCACAACAGCCTCCCAAAATTTCTGCCACTCTCAGCAGCTGAGCTCAGACACATGGCTGGCTGGGGATCTCTGGGACAAGGAGTCACAAATGTACCAAAGCCACAGTAGGAAATCCAGGTGGTGATTCAAGAAGCCAGGTGTGAGCTAAGAGCTTGCTCGAAGCCATCTGGAGTGGTAAGAGAAGGCCAAGCCAACATTTTCAGTGAGCTGAGAGCCAGACACTTAAGAAATGGAGTCTTGACATTAGACCAAAGGGCAACAGGCAGACACCACAAAGATGAAGCACAGCAGAACAGCCAAGTCTTGGGCGGAAAGAAATGAGGTCAGCACCAAGTGAAGACGCTTTGTACTGTCCAGTATATCTGTGAGAACTGTGCTAGTGGGTAGCTAACATAGACCACATGCTGTCTTAAATGACTGACATGCAGTGTGACGTCACTGTAATGGAATGCCAGAGATAATCAGCTTATAAACAGAGGAGGGTTAGGGTTAGACCACAGCTTTGGGGGTTTCTGTGTCACATTGCTTGGGTCTATGGCAAGGCAGCACAGCACAGTGGGAGCCATCCACCCCACAGACACCAAGTGGCAGTATAGGAGGGATGAAGTTCTACAACTGCCTTCAAAGAAAGGCACATCCCCAGTGACCTACAACCTTCCAGGAGACCCCACCTCTTAAAGGTACCACCACCTCTCAGCAGTGCCGCCTGGAAGACCAAGCCTTTAATACCTGGACCACTGGGGGTCACTCAAGATCCAGACTCTCACTCTGCTTCTTCTCAGCACAGTCAGCTTAGCTAAGAAGTGTAACAAGGGGATAACACCCGGAGAAACCTGCAGTTGTCCTTGCCGGGCAGTACAGATGTGTGCACGTGTGTGTGCATGAGTGTGTGTGTGAGTGTGTGCGTGAGTGCGTGCATGTGTGTGCATGTGTGTGCACGTGTGTGCACGTGTGTGCACGTGTGTGTGTGTGTGTGTGTGTGTGTGTGCGTGTTGGGCTGTTTAAAGTTGTAGAAAGAGAGCCAACAATATCTAGGGAAACTGTGCAGCACAGAATAGCTTGTGTTTATAAGGCAGTGTTCAAATAGCTGGTGCAAATAATACATGCTTTCAGAGACATTGCCACATATTGCCTGTAGGGTAGGGTAATAAGCAATAATGAGACCTCCTTTGCTGGTGACCAGGATACGTTGAATTCATCAATGTAAAACAGAAATACAGCCCTGTCATCCAAAGCTCCAGCTTCTACATCCTTCTTCTAATACCCGAAGCTTCAGGTTTACAGGACTGTCATGGATCCTGAACTTCTGCCTCTCAACACAGAGCCTTTGGTTTCCTGTGCTACAAAGCCAGCCTCATCCACACCTAACCCCAGATCCAAGCCAACTCTCTGAGCAGAGCCCAGCTCTGGCCTTGCTGGGGAGAGACCTTGCAGTCTGGGAGCTCCAAGGATTTTACAGACTCTTTTAGAGGACTGAGCACAGTGCCCGGTACAATAAAACTCCATTGGTCTGTAAGCCAAGGCTGCCTGCATGGAAGGGGGCATGCTCACGATTTCATATTTATTAGGCTTCTTATTTTATGATTCACTTCATGGGACCCAGGCCAGCAGCTATGCTCCTTTAGGGAGTGGCCTGATGACCCCGTGACACAGAGCTAGGTATCACCAGCAGGGAGCCGCAGATGCCTCATGCACTGCATGGCGAGAGGCTTCACACTGAGGTTAGGGTGGTGCTTTCTTTGCACTCTCTGCCTATTTTGTGCATGTGAGGAGGGGCTGTTGGCCTGTGCTCTGGGCTCCAGGGGAGTGAGAGACCAAGCCTCACCACTAAGCTGGGAAAGTTTCCATGATTTCATTCTCTCACCCGCCGTGATCGCCTGCTTGCAAGCTCAGATGAAGAGAGAGGCCTGCTTTCAATTAGATTTCCCTCCCCCCTGAAAAGTGTTTTTAAATAGTGTGTAAAAATAATTCAATAAAGGCCTCAGAGGTGAGACCTGTTGCCGTCCTTCTGTTTGGAAAGTGCCACTCCGACTGCACTCAGAGGCTACGGAGGTGTGTGACACCTTTAAAAAAAATTAATCTGTGAAACGAACCTTCGAGACTCCTTGTCCTTTGTGCCCAGTGTCACGTGTCTCGGTGGAGAAATCCGAGGTCCCGGATTATTAGCGAGGCGGGATCACATTACCCTCGGGCGCTGCAGGAATCTCACTTTCCGTTTTTTCCTTTAATCCTAAATGTCACCAGGAAGGTTAGCCCTCCACACAAACGGCACTCTGTAGCCTTACTACCCACAATTACCAACTCATAAATCTTGGTCAGACAGTAATGAGAGTGTGAGAAAAGGCTGAATTCAGTCCAGTATCATGGTGTTACAGGGAGGGAAGACCTGGCACGGGTGAAGCGAGGGGAGTCTCGGGGGAGACTGGCAGGCCCTCCCTCGTGCTGAGGCCCCTCCCCTTGAGTGGTGATTTAGACGGGTATGAGTCTAAATTCAAGATAGTGACAGTTCAGTGAGAGCTCAGATCCCAGGCTGTGGAGGAAAGACTGAAAACAGCATGTAGAACTGGGGTTCGGTGAACCCCGGCTGCACCAATTACTGCACTGTTTGGTCCCGGTGACCAGGAGGCTCTTTGTGTTGGGATCAGGACTACCAGTCCTTCCTACAGAACAAATGAGGGTTCTGGGAGGTAAGTCACAAAAGTGCTAAAAAGATGAAACGTGGTCCAGGGAGTAGGCTCGGCCAGGAAGGATGCTTGCCCCCAGGCCTGACAGCCTGAGCTTCCTCTCTAGAAACCACGTGGCACACAGAAAGAACCCAGTCCCACACTTTTTTTGGGTAAACCTAATTGAAAGCTGACCTCTCCCCTCATCCGAGCTTGCAAGCAGATTGCTGTCGTCCTCTGACTGCCACACGCTCGCCAGGACATCCACAGCCAGCCGTCCCGTCCCACACAGATGCATAATAAACAGATGCAATGTGAAGCCATAAAAAGAGACACTGTGGTTAAGGGAGTTAACATTGTTTCACTAAGCAATGATCATTCTCAGTGTGTCATTCTGGCTGGGCCTTCCGCTTGATTCTGAAACTGTGCGCCTCTTGACTGTTCCACTGCTCCCATCGGGGACCAAACAAACAGCACGAACAACCTGGGTGACGGGATGAAGGTCTTTCTTCCCGAGAGCCCCTCTTTAGATGGACTGTGTTCATCTACAAGCATGATCCTTTAAGCATGCCATGTGACTTCTGAGCAAAATGCTGAGTGGTTTCCCCACTAACCAGGGGTCAAAATTTAGCCTAGGAATTTCCTGTCAAATGCTGCCAATTCTGGCACCCATTCCCCACCCCCCAAGCACCTGTTGTCTCCTATGGCCTGGAATATCCTTCCCTCAGACACACAGTGGGGTTGGCTTCTCTCCTGCTCCTTGCACAGGCCTCACTTTTCCTATCTGCCCCATTGAAAACTGTACCCTAGCCACCTTCCTCACTGGCTAGATCCATTCTGTCTGACACCATCCGTCACTACCACCACCGCTGGAGCATAAGCTCTGTGAGAACACAGATTCTTGTCAGCTTTCTGTGCTGTGCGCCAGTTCCGATAACTAGAGTCCATGTTTGCTAGAGAGAAACTCAGAGGTGGCCAGAGTGCCAGATACACATTGCAGTGCTCAACTATCAGACTTCTGCATCCATCCTTTGGGAAAACTTTGAGTTCCCAGACATGTACTGACTCTTTAAGGCACTATGTCCGGTCTCAGTTTTGTTGAGCTATGGGCTCCACCCAGTTTGGTAGGTGTGTATACAAAGACATAAACAATTGGCTCTGCCAAGGGACGTATCTGATCCAGTTACCCAGGCAGCAGAGGGCAACAGTGTGTCAATGGTAAAAAAAGAAATGTTTGCATCACTGTGGTCTCAGAGATACCCTGGCTTGTACCCACAAGACTCTGATGCAGATCCCCATGGAGCTGTAAGCATCGCTGGGATCAAGTAGGTGGGATCAAGTGATCTTTGGTGGGAACAAGTTAAGCCTTTTTGTTTTTAACGCCAAGCATTGCAAGTTAACGCGAATCTCACATAGTCATAACCCTGTACAGTGACGTTCCAGATACACAATCCTTTCGTACTTTTTCAGTACAGTACAGACAAGGAGACATCGCATACTGAGCCCTCGGCAGAACCGTGTCTGCATCTTTCAGTAGTGAGCGAATGCAGCCGAGCTCTCCTGAACCATAGCAATTGTGCCTGCCTGGCGCTCGGCTAGGACGCAGAGCCGCGCGGGGTCCATCTTGCTTTCTCCTTCTCCCCTTCCTGAGCACAGCGAGCTTTCTTTGAGTGTAATGATTCCGTCTTCTCTCTGGCACAAAACGCTTTTACAACAGTAACAGAAAGTAGTGAGAAACAAACAACAAGCAAACAGGAGTTCTGTGAAGAAAGAGATGGAAAGGGTGATGAGAAGCGGGAGTTCCGTGAGAAGGACGTGCGCTGGACACGGTGTCCAGGGAAGGGGCGGGACACAGGTGGCTCATCGCCATCTCTAAACTCAGAGCTATGAATAACGATCACGGAGCGGACTTTCTAACGCAGAGACAGTCACCGCCCGTCAGATGAGCAACACGTTAGCGATAACTGCTACGAATGTAAACTGAAGAGGGCAGAGGGCAGAGTGCGGCGGGAGAAGGCTGGGCGAGTTCAGGGTGGGCTGCACTCAGAATGTGACGCTCCCAAAGAGGCCGAAGGTAGAAAGGGGATGAACCACACCCGGTTCTGAGATTCGAATGACAGCGAAAGCAAAGCCCCCTTGCCATGCTCAGATAGAACCCAGGGAGGTGAGGTGGCAAGCATGGGAAGAACTGAAGGGAGTTGGGGGAGCCGGGGGCAAGATGGCGAGGAACCTGTCCTGGCTGAAGCTGGGGGTTTTATTCGAGTCAGTGAAAACCCATCCCCTGCTTTTTGTACAAGGGAGGGCCTTGATCTGACCTGTGTTTGAAGGTATCATCTGGCTGCTTAGGTAGCAGATGCAGGAGAGGAGATGGCAGATGGTAACAACGTCAGGGAAGAAATGATGCAAGAGAGACCGGGGCTGGGGTGAGAGGGATGGGACGGGTACAGCTAGCGAGACAGAGGACACGATGCTTGGCTGCCAGTTGGGAGGATGAAGGAGCAGAACTGGGCTAGGGTGGGTTGGAAAACACTCTGGAATCGCATGGGTCGCACAATACAGACACTAAGACTAGTGCAGTGTGTACTTTAACGGAACTTCCGTGCAATGGGAATTGTTAACAAGTGTTAATAAGTCAGCACGCTCCTCATGACCCTGTCTGCAATTCATGATTGTCCTATGATTGTCACATTTAGCCCTTCTCCCCAACTTGAGATCAGATGTGGTGTGTGTAATTCCTACCCAGGAGAGAAAAGAACGCAGGCTCGGCGTGAAAGACCAGAGCTGAACAGCGAGCATGAGGAAAGGGCTGCAAACGGGCCCAGGGTCTTCTGGCTCAGTCCAAAGGGAGCACATGGCCGAGGGAGGGGCTGGGGTGGCCATCAAAGCGCTGGGCTGGGGCACCAAGGAAACTTACTGAGGAAGGAGCATTGGGAAATGTATTGTTGGAGCCCCAGAGCTGCTACTCATCAGCTGCTTAACCTTGGGCTCAGGACTGCCACCCCTTGGACCTCTGCTTCCTCCTTAATGAAACTGAGGTGGCAGGATCTAATTATTCCTGGATGGATGTGGGGTTATGTAACCCACAGGGAAGATGTTCATAGCGCATGTGGATACCGTCTCTCTGTGTGAGGATGGTATCAGGGGTTCACCAGGCTCCGCAGTGCTTCAAGGACTTGCCCAGATCCTTCACCTAAGGGGTGCTGAAAGTCATCTTTGTATAACAGGGGCCAAGAAGACAGGTTCTGACTTGATTTTTGGCTTTAATTTACGTAATTCTCACCACTTCTATCCTCTGCATTTCAGTTTCTCAAGTACAAAATCGTACATAACCTCAGGATTGTGAGACTCAAATGACATCTCTCTGAATGGACTTTGCAAAGTTGCAACAGAGCTTATTAACTACAAACTGTTAATAATCATCTCCTTAGTTAAAAAAAAAAAAAAAAAAAAAACGGGCCTTGGACGATGGCAGAGTGCTGAACTCTGTAGCCTGCACGGTTCTAAGTGCTCTCTGGGAGGGAACGCGTTAGCTAGCCCTCAGGACAAATTTTAAAAGCCAGTGTGACCGTCATCGGCTTTCCAAATAAGATCCAAGAGTAATGAGTTTCTGTGATTTCCCAAGATCACACGTACAGTGCGAGGCGGGGTGGCAGTTCGAACTATGCTCCCTGCTATCAAAGAGCTTGACGTCTTCCGGTGTCCAGCCTACACAGGGTCACAAGCCTGAGGAATCAGCAGACATTCTCAGGCACCGCTTACCAAGCCAGTGTTCATACTCCTCTCATGTCCTCTGACTCCGTGAAGGCGGGTACTAGACCCATTCTACCACTGGGGAACTCAAAGGCATATAAGCAACCTAATTAGCTTACTTGAGGTCTCCAATTTAGTAAGTATAGTAGTTAAGACTAGATGTCAAAACCTCTGCTCTTTCCATCTCCCAGACCTGGTTAGGAACTACCCTGATGCCAAGCTTATATGCACGCCCACAGGAATGGTGTGGTACATTTTGCCAACAACTTCAAAGTCTCATCTGGATACAGGAAAGGCAGCACAGTATTTATCTTTGAGGCCAGAGAGTCTGCTACACTGGCACACACTTCTTTTAGCCACTGAGCAGGGATGGGCCCCCGTGACACAATGAGTTATACATCACAGAGACACAAGATCCTGAATGGCAATGCTGGCAGAGTCTGCCCTGGAGAAGCTAGGAGCAGGTGGTGTAGAAATTAAAAAGCAACTGGAAAACAGAGGACATTGTGGCATACTTCATTTGGACTGATAGGCAATTTTTGGTCCACTCCCCTGGAAATCACTTGGGGATAACCTAGCCGTTATTAAATGTGGAAAGACCCATTCATTACTAAGGTCCTGTGCCAGAGTTTCTGCTTAGCAAAATGTCAGCCTCACAGAGCCTGATTTAGGCCTGGCGTGAGAGGCTGCAGTAAATCCTGTCACTTAGCAATAGGCAAAAGAAGAAAGCGCCTTCTTTCTGCAAGATATAGCGGGCTGCAGATGGAGTGCACAGGTGCCTGGAAATGCTGAGATTCAGAGACCAGAGCGACTAAGTTGCTAATGTATTCCAGGAAGTAATGTTTCCATAATGAAATTCCAAGCCCTGGACTCTGTGGTAGGAGCTGCACGTCTATTGACACCGCCACCAGAGAGTCTTCTAGAATCTCCTAGACAGAGTCCTGATCACACTCCATTTGTGCAATAACCTGTGATGATGCCTGAGGAGAAAGGTTTACGCTACAGGATGTCACTCATCTCATGCAGTGACGCCCCCACCATGTTACAGGCACGGGTCGTGGACCTGAGAGCCACTTGGAGTCCCTGTGTTATCCAGTTAGCATCCAGCTCAGCGTAGTATCTGTAATCTGTAAGGTAGCCAGAATCTAGCCGTCTCCTCTGCCTCTTCTCACCCGTGATGCTGACATCGCTAGATTTGGCAAAAGACTCCTCAGTAGCCCCTGCTTTGCTCTTAACGCCTCTGTGATTTGAATGTGTCCCCCAGCAATCCTCTGCTGAAAACCACCCCAGTGCAACAGTTGGGAAGTGGTGCCCAGCAAGGGGCTGTGCTGCAAGTAGGGAGTAAAAGCTGAGCATGGGGTGAGTTATAATAACTCCCAGCTTGGTCCCTTCATGTGTTTTTACTCTTGGCCTCTCTCTTTTCCCATGAGCTGACACAACGGGAAGGTCCTCGCCAGAGCCATGACCTTGCTCTCAGACTTAACCACTTCCAGAACTACCAGATAAACAAATGCCTTTATAACATATTAGTCACCCAGACATTCTGTAACAGCAGCAGAAAACAGAATAGAACACCACATTTCGGTTTCAATCAAATCATGTCATGTCTACGCATGAACCTCCAGTGATTCTCCACTTCAGTAAAAGCGTGAGTTCAACAGGTGAAGGGACTTGTGGCAAGCTTGCCAATGCAAGTTTACTTTTAAGACCCATGAGGCACTGAAGCCACGGTACTCCTGCACATGCATGCATATGGACACACACGAGCACACAGACACACACATTAATTAATTAATTAACTGATTAATTAATATCTTAGAAAACAATTGAAAAAGAAGAAGAGTACCAAGTCAAGTCCACACACCAACCGCAGCACCCTCATGCTCTGCCCCTGTCCCCTTTCTGACCATCTGTCTTAAGTCTGCTCTCCACCCTCTCTGTGCCAGCTTCTCTGGGCTCCTTGCTGTGCATCAGAAGGTCTTGGTACAGATATGGACCACAGAGGCAGAGTCCAGCAGAGCTCCCAGAATGTGGGAAGAGCTGTAAAAAGGCAGACCTTGTCACGTTCCCCGAGGATGTCCAGTCTAGTGGGTGTGACATGGATTATCTGGAGTAGATGGGGAACCATAAACAGAATACTTGCGGGAAGGCTGAACACAGATTGCGCTTCTCAGAAAATCAGGGGAAGCCTAAGTACACAGTATCCCAGGGTGATTTTCATGTGCCAGTGTCCACTTCAGCTGAAAACAAAACATCTAATTCCCCAGCTCTGTGCACAAAGCCTGCCGCATCTCATGAGTCCTCAAGTCCTGGCAACTGCACCCTCCAGTCCCCTTGCTCGACCCATAATGACTTTCTAAGAGTCCCCCAAGTTGGCCATGCTGTCCTGGACTTGAGCACTTTCAAATCACTGTTCCCTCTGAACAAAACATCAATCCTGGCCCTTTCGCCCACCCACGCCCTTGACATTCTTAAAATTGGCTGGGGTCAAAGCTGAGCTTTTCCCATCTTCCAATGCCTCTCTTATTTCCAGTATGCCCACATGCAGAACACACACAATGCACACATACATGCACACACACAAACACACACACACACACACACACACACACACACACAGAGTGCACATGCACAGTGCACATGCATACAATACACACACAATGCACACATACATGCACGCACATACACACACACAGTGCACACACAACGCACACAGAGTGCACACTCACAGTGCACAAGCACACAGTATACACACAATGTGCACACACACACACACTCACACACACACACACTCATCTGACTGCAGTGTCTCTACCCTTGGTAGCTCTGTTTCTGCATATTACCGAACCACGGTTACTCTGTCTCCACCCACAGGACAGTGTACTGTTTGTGACAGGGACCAGTTGTCATGCTTCATTGTAAAACCCTAGATGTGTCAGGTTCTCAACCCCATATATAATGAACAGGTGAATGAAGGAATGAGGGCAGACATTCTTCCCACAGCCTGGAGAGGTAACACCAGGACCAAGTATGCAGAAAATGAGCCAAGGGCAGGTCATCTGACTGTGCAATGTGTGCAGCTGTGTCCAGGGAGGTGGGGATCAGGCATAAGAAGTGAAGACAAGAGAAGCAGGATGGAAGATTCCAGGGTGGGTGAGCTGGTGGAGCTATTGAGCTGCGAGAAGAATCAGCAGCTGGACAGGAGGCCGGCTGTCCCCATTGAAAAGGAGGAGGAGCAAGAAGCTGAGCCACAGGTACACCTGCGGCTCCCATAGCCAGTCTCGGCCCCACCAGGGAATGAGGCCCCCTGGGGACAGCCTGACTGCACCACAGCACATGAAACAGGCAAGACACAATTCTCCTGTCAGCTTTCTCCCTCCTTTTCCTTCCAACTTTCTAAAGCATACAAGGAATCTCATCACCTTGACAGGGAAGCTGGGACTTAAACCCTCGCCCAGCCACCGGTCAGCCACTTGCTTTGGGTTTTCTCCTCTATGCTGCGAGGCCCATCATCCCAACACCCGTCTCACGGGGCTGTGACGACGGTGAAGCAAGACGCACAGAAATCACTTACGACGCTTTGCATTGCTGTGACTTGGTGCACTGTTTACAGTGGAGCATGGGCTCAAGTTCTCCGCTCCTCAGAGCTTTGCGACCTCCAAGAAGTTGCTCTTACCTCCTTTTCCCCTTCTGTAACACAGAGGTGGTAGTAGTCTTATCGGAGGATTCTTAAGAAAAATAATGTCCTGGATTATGGTAAATCACTCAGGACAGTCACGGTATTGCAAGTAGCTTCTAAATCTGTGTTTCTCAGCCTGTGGGTTGGAACCTCTTTGGGAGTCAAGCAACCCTTTCATAGGGGTCTTCTAAGACCATTTGCATATCAGATATTTACACTAAAACTCATAACCGCATCAAAATTACAGTTATGAAAAACTGTAGCAACGAAAATAGTTTTATGGTGAGGTCACCACAACATGAGGAACTGTATTAAAGGGTCGCAGCCTTAGGAAGGTGGAGAACCACTGATCTAAATATTTGCAGAATAAATGCATTAATGTTTTTATTAGGAGCCTAATAGGCCCTCTTCCTGATTTGCACCCGAACCATAACAGTATCTGACACAGGCAAAAGGAGCATTGGGGCTCCCTGGTGTTTCCCAGGTGGCGACCTGCAAGCCCCAGCCCTTTCTCTCTGCTAGCCATTCTGGCTTCACAGGAACCAAGCAGCCCCAGATTTCCGAGAAGGTCCCCAGAGTCTTGAAACTATGTAACAAAGTAGTAGGAGGGAGAAAAGCCAGTGAAAAAGGCTGACCCCGTGGGCTGGCTACTGCCCTGGGATCTATTTCCCAGTGTCGGCAAAGTTGCTGACTTCAGCCATTCCAGAGTGAAGCGCCGTCTATGGCCAGAGACAGCACTGAGCCGAGCACGCCGCACAGCTGTAAATCTGCAAGCCGATTATTTAAGAGAACTGACTTTCTGTGTTGCGATATTAAAGCAAATCTGCCTCCTGCCTATAAATCAGTAGGGCTGTCTCCAGCTTCAGACGCTGTTGGGTTGGCTGGAGACACATGCACCTGGAAGGCACAGAATAAGAAAAAAGAAGAGATGTTCTTACCTCCTCGCCAAACTGTTCTTATGACCCTGCCTGTACAGCACACTCCTTCCCTGTCCCATAACCTCGGGTTCCCAGCATTCCCTAGGGAGCCTGGAGACCGCCACAGGAGCACCTGCTGCTGACACGGTGCTCTGTGATCAGATGGAGCAGATAGCCTAATCCATTCAGAGTTCACGAAATCAAACAGCAAAGATATTAAGTGAGTTTCCTTGGACCACACAGTGTATAGACAGAGTGCGGATTAGACAGTGTCTCACAGCTCCCACCCAGGGTTCTTTTCATGACATCCAGCCAGCCTTACCAGGAATTTCTTGATGTGAGGGGCTGGGGAAATGGCTCAATGGGAAAGTTCTTGCCCCGCAAATGTGAGGGACTAAATTTAAATCTGTAGAACCCATGTAGAACCAGGAGTGGCAGCTCTGCTCTGATCAGAGGGAGAGACAGGAAAGTTCTCACAAGCTATGGGCCAGCTAGCCCGGCACTGACCTCCACACATGTACAATGTCACGTATGTACCCACACTCACACACAGAGACATACACAGAGAGAATGTCTTCATATGTGTGATCCTAAAAATGCCTTGGGTCTACTCCGTGGACAATACTTTCCAATATGTCAACAAAACCCACCACTGTATCAAACCCATTCTTGGCTTCCCAGGAACAAAACTCGGGTTCTTAGCATAATACAGGAAGCTCTTGGTGTTCTTGGTTTTACCCTTGACTGCATGTCCTGCAGTACAGATCATGGCTCACTTCATCTTTCTATCCTGAGAGAAGTCTTCTGCAACCCCACCCCCACCCCAGGATGAACAGGGCTCCTCTTCCCTACCCTCAACTTGTCCTCTGGCAGAGTTTTCCTCACTAGACCACTGTGCTCTGTGTGCTGTGCCTCTCTCCTTTAGATTGGCTCTTAACAGACAGAGCCTCAGCTCTGGGTGACAGCAGGACCCTAATAAATGTTTCTGGACCTGCGTCCTCACCAGCATCCTATACAGTAAGCAGCATTCTCAATGCTTTGTGGAGGAGATAAAAGCTCAAACTCACCGGACAGAGTCTTTGGGACAGGCCCCACTAAGATTACAACTGGATTTTAACTGCCATGCTACACCCGGCCCTCATCCCCTTCTCTCCTGGTCTGATTTCATCTCCGACACTTGATTGGAGTGGCTTTTCCATCGTGAACACATGGAATCTAATCTTGCCATTCAGTGTCACCCCAGATAGAGGTGTAGGAGATGCTCCCCGGGCATCTCTAAGAGATGACCCTGTGGTTACCCTCAAACAGCTTCTGACCCAGGCACTCACTCCCTCAGAGGGTAGACTATGGCTATGGGGCAAAGAGAGAGGGTAGAACATCTGTACAGACTCACTGTCATCAAGGTTTGCTCGGTATCTTCACCTACAAACAGCTGCATGCATCGGCCACGAGGGGAGGGGGCCTGGCAGGAGTGCTGGAGAAAGCAAGACACAGCCAGGAACCGGTGGCTAAGCTCTCTAAACCCGAAGGCCTGAGCCCACAGTGTTCTCCCCTCATCTCCCTTCTAAATGCTATGAAAGGCAAAAGGCTTGAGAAAAGCACTAATTTTTGTGAAACATTCCCAAAAATGTTACTTTGCGTACTTTGCGACCTAAGAAATTTTGTTTCTAATAATTGCTGACAAAACTACTATCCTTTCTCTTCAATGCAGAGAAAATAAGCAGGCTGTGTTTAGCCAAATTCATTTTATTTATTTCATAAAATGACTGTAACTTGGAAATCACTGGTGGTATTTTCCCCCAGTTCAGGTTAACGTCTTTTACATGGGCCCTGGAAAGACATTTCTTGCAAAGAGAGTTATTGGCTTTTTATTTTAAATGTTCTGGATGGGTGATTTGTGGGTATAACAAACCTAAATAATTTAAAGTAGTCTCTATTTGCTGAGACCTGCAGTTTTGGTTTTTTTTAAAGCAGATTTTAAATCTTTAAGGTTTCAGAGATTAAGATAGATTGGCCGGGGATTTATTTGTTGCAGGAATTTCTCTTGTGCTGCTCCCTTCCCAGCATCCATTCTTTGCTCGTGCCTCCATCTAGATTCACGCAACATCAGAGCTGGGCACCGTGCGCCGCCACCCTTTATAGTGTGAGATTCCGGACTTCATCATGGCTGAGCCATCCATGCAAAGTACATCTTGGTGTGTCAGCAACAAAACAGAAATTCATGGCAGCTGGGGCTGGGGCTGGGGCGTATGCAGAGTCTCCCAGAGCCCCGAGCAGCCGAAGTTGAAGCCAAAGGGTGAGGGTCAATGTCCCCAAGGTCCCTCTGCAAGTACAAGGCAGATTCAGCCCAGACCGACGCCTCTTAGTTGACACTGCATACATCCTATCAGCTCCAGCTGCTTCTTGCATTTGGTTTTGCCCTCTTGGTAAATCCATCAGCCGCCATTCAGAGCCCAGTCTGTCAGCCATGGTGCAGTAGGGCAGTCCTGCGCATGAGCACAGCACGGGATAGCCCTCGCACGCAGTGATGGCTGCACTGATGCTTGACCCAGGGCCCGGGCTCTGAGCAGGGACTCCTAGGATATACCTGCCCCTCAGCAGCCATTCCTGCCTCTGCAAGGCTGTGTGAGTGTGTCATTTCTAAGCAGGGCACGTTTTCCTGCAGTCCCTTTTCCAAAGAGCAAGTGGTGACACAGCCTGAGATGCAGAGTCAGCAAAAAAGCAGCCACTCTGCCTGCAAAGGCCCTGCAGAGCCCCACCCACCCCCTCCATCCCTGTCATCCTGGGTAAACACTCAGCCTTTCCCCTGGGAGCTGTTACAGCCTGTGCCCGCTGTTAACTACAGCAAGGCTTCTCGTAGTCCCTACAACCCACATGGTCTCCGGCTGAAACCAACGTTTTTGGTTCAGTTATATGCTTTTCTAAGGGGATAGGCATCTTGTTACAGGAAAGGGCATTCATCTTGCTGAACACCTTAATGGATTTGGGTCTCAGTTTGGACAATGCGGGCTTAAGAGGTTCGCTTTCACTGCGCGAGGGTACTGACAGCCCTTGCTTTGTTTACTACGGATGAGGGAGGAGGAGGCAGGTCATAAAAGCTTCCACAGGGCCCGAGTCTGCAGTCTACTTTGTCAACCTGGCTAAAGAAAAGAAGAAAAAACAAAAAACAAAAAGAAAACTACACGATGTTTTCAAGTTCTGCCTTGTGCACGCCTAAGTGCCTTGATTGGGTGGGTTTCCTGGTGGGAATTAGAATGGGCTAGCTCCTACTCCAGGTAGGTTAGAGGGAACGGGCACATGACGGGCAGGAAAAATACATACAGGGCGATGGTTACATTAAAACTGGAGCTCAGCTCTGGAGTGTGCTCAAGACCTGCCAATCAAGATAGGAATGTCTCTTCCTGGGAGGGCACGGTACTTTTATCCTCCATGACATGAAAGCTGAGCTTGTCTATTTTGTCTCCATTTTAAATGGGTGGATACACCATTTAAGGTCAACTTCAGACACCCCCTTGACAGAGCATGCAGAACTGTGGAGTTATGGGTTGTGTCAGCACATACGAGAGTGGTCTACAGGGTCACACATGGTACAATCATAACTTCAAGCTGGTCAGAGTGCTGATCCACCAGCAACAACTTTCCTTCCTCTCTTCGGTGCCTGTGTGCTTGACCAGATATGACAACCACTGAACGTCCTCCTAAAGCCTCGATGTCCAGTTCAAGTACACAAATTAAAATAAACATTTTTGAATAAAAGCTGGGATGTTTAAAGAACCAGAAGCAAGCAGGGAGGTCGGGGACTTTAGGGAAAGACCTGCAGGGACTTGGGGTGTGAAGATAGTCAGGCGGCACCCCAGAGAACGATCATGCTTTGTGTCTCAGCTAAACCCTGCAGGAAGTTGAGAAGGTTTGTCGTCTTCTTGCTGTTAGCTAACTTATTTCCTTGTGTTGGATAACAGTGAGAATAAGAACGAAAGATACCAAGATATGGAAGCCTGCAGTTCTACTTGCGCATGCACAACTCAGGCACTGGAGGGTATCTGAAAAATTTCAAAACAGCAAAGGTCCGGGGTGCTCAGCCCTCCCGAGGTGTTTGTTGTATGTATGAATGACAGGAGGAAGAATGAATAATTGCTAGCTTGGCCATTCATCCATCAGTGACTCCATCTGAAAACTGGAGATGAGTTAAAAGCCTTCGGCATAAGGTTGGATAGCCCGCAGCCCCCACCTCCATCATTCAGCGCCTCCCTGCTTCCTGATCACCATCTTCCTCTGTCTCCGAGCACTGCAAACATCAGAATGATTCTTCCTAGCACCAAGTCCACCTCTCTCAGGGTCCATTCACAAATCGCTCCACTACTTACTTTGGAGATATACAGAGTGAGCCCACATCTACTTTTAGGGCAGTGGTTCTCAACCTTCCCAAGGCTGCGACCCTTTAATACCCTTCCTCATGTTGCTGTGACCCCCAATCACAAAATTATTTTCATGGCTACTTCACAACTGTCATTTTGCTACTATTATGAATCATAAGGTAAATATCGATATGCAGATGGTCGTAGGTGACCCCTAGGAAAGGGGTGTTTGACACCCCCCCAAAGGGGTCACAACCCACAGAAGGAGAACCACTGTTTTAGAATCTGCCAAAGACTTCCTTCTTCCATCTCCTATCTATGGAAATCACATTTGGATTTTAGATCGTGAAATTGCATCTATTTTTCCAGCAAAGAGCCCAGCTTTCTGGGTTCACAGGCACTCTGCACAGAACTCATTGGTGGAATCTACATTTCCTATTCTATGACGTAAGTCCTATGGAGCTCAAAAAAAAAAATCAGACTTGGCAAGTAGGGCTAAGGCTTGAGTTCAATTTGAAGTCTCCTGAAATATGTTGGGTGGTTTGAACTCTGACACTTGTGAATATTAGCTTGCACAGTAAAGCCATCATGACTAATTCAATGCAACTGCAGGAAGTTATTTGGGGGATGCTGGTGGCAGGGGTTACTGAGAACACTGGTTTGTGAGGAAGGAGCCTTGCATGACGACTGAATGATTTATTAACCCCCAGAGAAGGCGTTACACACAAGGCAAGCAGAGATCCCTGGTAGGCAAGCAGTGGTGAAAGAATCTGGCCATAAAGTCTTCTCATTTTAGTGTTTATAGCAACAGGGCTGAGAAGAATTCAAAAGCGTCAAAAACGATTTAATAAGGCGTGTTTTTCCGTATACAGGTCTTCCTGGAGTAGAATCCGTATGTCTTTTTTTTTTTTTTTTTTTAATAATCAAACACTTCAGCACTTCCCCTATCTTCTTGAATCAAAATCACGAATTGCCCCTGGTCAACTGAACTTGGGGCCCCATTTTCTTGCTCTGACTGCAAGGACCCCTTCTCCTCAGCCTCGGCAGACAAGCACAACAGGCCACCAGCCTTTGGTCAACCCTGAGATCAGTACCACCACCATCATCTTTAGGTGACCACTTGGCGTAATGAACCCACTTGATTTTAACTCTACCCCAGGTGCAAACCTCCACCGCCTCCTGCATTGTCTGTCTAGGCTAGCGGATGAAGCAGAACGAGGGCCCTCAAACCCAGTCAGGGTTCTTCCTATTTTAGATTACTCCTGGAACAATTAGGTTAAATGTGATATGTTCAAAGTTGTACCGTAGGAAGATCTTTGCTGCATCCCCCGAATGGGAAGCTCCAGGAAAAGAGGCCCTTGCCTATGTGATTTGGCAAAAACGTAGAAGAGGAAAGTGGGGAGTTAAGGAGCAAAGGGTGCAAAGCTGCATTGTTACAGGACCGATGATTTCCAGAGGCCTGTTTGCAAAAGGACAGTTTGCCGGGAGGAGTGATCCCAAGTTCCACCTCAGCACATACAGACGCTAACTACTCTTAATAAGTACGTCTGTTAATTACTTGGCTGTGACGTCTACTTCACTGTCTCACACACCTTAAACACACACGGCTTTAATATGGCAATAACATTTCAACGCAGCTGTTAAAAATAAGAATGTAAAGGGTTGAGGAGACGGCGCAATAGTTAAGAGCGCTGGCTGCTCTTGCAGAAGCCCTAGGTTCAGTTCTTGGCACTCCCAACGTCCAGTGGGCCCAGCGCCCTCTTCTGACGTCTGTGAGCACCACGCATGCGTGTAGTACAGTACACGCAAACAGCCAAAACACCCATGCACATAAAATAAAACAAAAAGTCTAAAAATAATGGAAACTTAAAGTAAAAATATAATATTTCTCCCTGAAACAGTGCCTGCTATCTGAATTAAGTCTTCCCGCACCCAGAGGTTTGGACAGCAGGCTCGGAAAGACACAGCTTGTCGACGGAAGCTTAGCGTGATGGAGACGGAGGCAGAGGTGGCGGGGCCTCCTTCCCGCATCACATCACAGACCCAACAGTCACGATCTAAATCAAACACCGCTAAAACCAAGACAGTGCAAAGACAGTGCCTTCATACCAGGAAAGCCACAAGTAGAGCTCGCCCCGACTCTGTGTGTCGAAAGAGACGCCATTTCTACCCCGCACCTCCTCACTCAAACCATGGCAGGGCCATTTCTAATTCAGTGTTAGGCTGGGAAGGTTGCAAATTAATTGCAATTATGCCTTCTTTGTGCCAAGTGATAATTTACTGCAATTAATTATCAAAAAAAAATCTACTACTGTCAATTATGATGCTTACTCTTGAGGGGGAGGAGCTATTTGCGAGCCTGGCAAGTCTGTGACAAAGTTGTGTTTTGCTCTTTTTTCCCCCCCATTTCCAATTAAGCAATTATAATTTGTTTTCATTACACCAAGCACAACGGAGAAACTAACAATGTTACTCTAACCTCTCTCTTAATCTAAGTATTACGGAGACTTACACTGAGGCGGTGCACCCATTGTGACACCTGGGAGCGGTGCATGGAGGGAGGCACCCTTCAGAATTAATGAGCGCAGCTGCGGTCCCCCAAACGGCAGGCGCTTGTGAAATACCCTCTTTAAAGTGCCGTCGCCACAGTATTAGCAGAGTTGTTTTTAGCACCGCCAACGCTCCCCGTCATAAAGCTCATGACGCTGTCGTCCCCTGGCCTTAGTTCAGAACCTGGGAGCAGACATCAGGGGAGCCACACTTTACAAAAGAGCTCCAGGGTGTATCCAAGAAACCTGGCCAACACGAGGCTCATCAACACGAGTAGATCCAACGACTTGAGAGATCCACTGGCAGTAAGCAGAGCCAAGCGGAGTCCAAGTACCACAGAACCCAGCCCCTCGCAAGCATGTCTCATGCCATCCTATTCGATAGAAGGGTGGATCAACCGATGATCCACCGGCTAGCTGCAGAAGTCCCAGGACACCTATGAATGAAGCTCAACACAATGCACCTGTAGAAGGCGCTTGCTGTATTCATTCACAAAGTGCTTTTCTGAGGGACAGGCCTCTCATAGGATCCAGCTGGGGTGGGGAACCAGAAGAGCTGAGATTCTAGCCCCAGCCCCGCTGTATCCCATAACACTTTTTTTCTGTGAGTCTTAGCATCTTTGCCTGAAAAATAAAGTTTGGACCTTTAATGTCCTGCAGGCCACGGCTGGCAGTGCCGGCCTGCATGAGATGTTCAAGACCACAGGGAACAGAAATGCCTCCTCAACCTGAGGACATTTTTACCTGAGAAACATCAGCTGTGCTTGGACATCTGAATTAATTCTGTGGTGACCAGTCACAAGCCCTAGGACACTGCTGTACTAGTGTACTAGTGTGCACTAGCAGCACACTGCTGCTGTGCTGGCTCCCCAAGGAAGACAAGGAGGCATATTTCATAACCCCAAACCCTGTCAGATCTCAGCAGAGGGAACCACCCTCATGGCCAGCACCAGACTCCATAGGGGCACCCCAAGCGTCTCAGCTCAGGTGTTTTTATTGATTCAGAACTCCTCAGGTGCAGATCATTAGCAATCAAACATCCCCCACAGAAATCCAACACCTGCAAAAAATATAAAATGCCAAGGCCTGTGCAACCCTTTTTCCAACAATTATTTTAAACACAACTAAAAATAAACTTCTACATTTAATAAACCTCCACAACATATAAAGATAAAACAGAAGTCTTATCGTTACAACAGAATTTAACACCGCACCAGCAAAATTATCTACAAGAGGAACAATCATGAGGGTTGCTAGTGCACAAAACCAGATGAAACCAAACATCAAGCTTTTCCCAATGTCTTTGGAAAGCAGAAAAACATTACCAATGTCTAATTATCTAGAATTCACTCACATTTGCTGGGCTCCTCCAAAGGGCTTGGATCACTTCTTGGGCTCTGCCCTCTGCAGCCACACAGCTTGTCCTCCAGGCTCCGGCTGGCTCCCCTCCACTCTTGCTTCTCTTGGTGGTCCTCCCGTGGTACTGGCATCTTCAGAACACTGCTGGGGCCCCTTGCTGCACCTTCACCAATAGCCCCTCCTGGGTTCTTTTCATGGTGCCAAGCCCAACTTCTCTTCATGACTCCTTCAATCTGGGTCTTCAACTACTAGTTTGGCTGCATCTTCACTAATGGCCTCTCCTGGGCTCACTCAGTGCCAAGCCTCAGCTGCTCTCCAAAGACCTCTTCATCTCTTCAAAACCAGCACCAGCTGGGTGACTCTTACAGTACCAAGTTCAGCCACCAGCATGAGATGCAACCTTGGCCAGTTCTGGAAGACAGTTTCTGTGTGCTGAACCTTAGGTAAATACTTCCTAAGTTTTAAGACAGAGTCTGGTTCGCTGGAAAAATAACTAGTCACATTGTCTGCAGTAGGCGTCATAACTCCCTTCATGGGTGGAGTTTCCATCACCGTCACCAGTGCCTGGTCTGCTTATAGTCAGGTTTGCAAAAATAAAAATAAAAAAAAATAGTACAGTTTAACTAAGCAGCTTTTTGTCTCCAAACTGTGGCTTCCATAATAGCAGGGGGTCCTGGGCCAGTGGGAAGAATCTCCAGTTGAAACACTCAGGTAGTTTGCACTCTTTTTCACCACCAGTAAGGAGGAAACACACATCCTTCTTCATAGATCTCAAACACAGACCCTCTTGGGCTTCATGCACACAAAAAGCCATCAACAAAGTCAGTTTATAGAACAACAGTACGCTCTGGTTACCATTTCCTTGCTGCCAGTGCAGAAGGGAGAGTCAGCTCCATGATCGGAAAAAGCCCGGGAAAAATTGCTTCTTTCCTGCTCCCAGCTGAACTGTTTTCACCATGAAATGTCTTTCTCTAAAAGCCTCTCTTCTGTGGCTCTCACTTTTGAGCCCTCTTTCTCACTTAATTTTCACAATTTTCTCTTCATAGAGGCTTCTTTCCCTTTCTCTCTCTCCTCTTCCTTCAGGAGCCTTCAATTAATACCTTCATCTCTATCCTCAGGTGGCTTCCCTGAGCGTACTTTACCGAACTCTGCAAGGTCTGGAATTTCTTTTTCTTCCTTGTCTCTATATTGAATTAGACGGCTTGATGTCAGGCCACACGTTGATGCACCATTTGTAAGGCTACTGTGGCAGCTAACCAAACAGGAAAAAGGCATAGTTCATAACTGCAAACTCTGACAGACCTCAGCAAAGAGAACCACTGTCGTGGCCAGCGCCAGACTCCATAGTCGAACCCTGAGCATCTGAGCTCAGGTGTTTTATTGATTCAGAACTCCTCAGGTGCAGATCATTAGCAATCAAACGTCCCCCACAGAAATCCAACACTTGCAGACAATACAAATGAAGTGACTCTCTTCAGAAATATTTAAAATATTTATAATAAAAATCAGTGAAATTAAGTATAGATTCACTCAGCTTTTTTTCACTCATTTGATGTGTGCGCTGTGTTTTAAGTGTGAAAATCAAGCAGTGTATCCCCTGGCTGTCACTGGCTCAGCTTCTGCCTTTGGCATCAATCCCCAGTGCCCAGAGCACCTGGAGAGTATGTAAAGCGGCCAGGCCAGGAACCTCTGAGGGCTGCAGCCGGTTCCAGCACCCAAATGTAGCTTTCAAGATGGTCACCTCAAGGCTGCTCCTTAGCCCTAACCAAAAGTTCCTATTCTCCATAGATGGATTTTGTTTGTTTGTTTTGTTTGTTGGGTAGTTGGCTTGGTGCCCCAGTGAGTTTCACTGGGATTACTACAGACAATGGATGAAAGATTATTTACAACACAGACAGCTCACCAGTGGCTACACCATGAAGAAAATGTAACACCTTCCCCCAGCCAACGTTAGCTGCCACCCTTTAAGCCTTTCCACCTTCCATGGTGGAAAGCTGATGGGTCCAGTCTTGTGCAGGTCTTGTGCAGTAATCACAGCTGCTCAGAGTTCAATAGGATAACACCATTCCCTGCCTGGGACACCGAATCCCATAACACTCCGTCCCTTTTTCTAGTGTTTACAGTCTTTCTGGATGGTCTTTCCAGATGGTCCCTGAGCCTGGGAAGCGGTGATATTTATGTCTCACTTAGAGCCGAGCACTCGACAGTCAACTAAGTCTCAGCGCTCAGCACTGAGACTAGTAGTGAGTCTCTGCAGGGGCCACCATTCACTGAAAAATAGGAATTTCTCCGACCAAAGTTAACAGCAGCTCTAATCCATGGCATAAATAAGTATTTACAAGATGATTTTAAAGGAATATCAAGATCATTTAACAAAACAGCAGCAACGCCTTCCTCATTAGGGCCTACAACCTCTGCTCTGCAGAAGCAGCCTTTTGAGCGGGTTTTAGTAACCAGTCCTGAATCCCTTCCTGTGATCAGAGTCGGTTACGGCCGTCACACCAGGCCCCTGCTGCACCATTTGGCACATCTTGCCTGGCTGATTGTAGGACAGCAGGCATAGCTACAGCCGAAGAGGACTGTTGAGACAACTCTCCCCTAACAGCCTGTACCTTTACTGCTGTGAAAGTGAGAGAGGAAACATCCATCTTTGTTTCAGATTGATTTCTCCGTGCCCTGATCTCTCTCGAATACCAAATCATGCGCTGTCTCCCGCACCCACCCAGGTCTAATCGTACAGTTCTAGTGAACGACCCGCAGTCACGGTAACAGCCTGTGTTACTTTGGGAGCCAAAAACTCAGAAGGAAGTAGAGTGCGACCCCAGCTCTGAGACTCTCATTCGATGACCACAGCTTCTGCGAGTTGCTCTGTTCTTCCACCCAAGATACCGTTGTTCAAAGTCCCGCCTGCTCTTTAAGCCTTTGTACTCATGGTGGCCACCACAGCTGTTTCTCTATCCCTACCCCGCCCCCACTGTCCCAGAACGCTGGCTGTGTGAATTCACAGCCTTCCTCTGCTTGCATGAGGTCCGAAGGAAGGGAAATGCAGTGTGCTATTCCAAAGCTGGCTACCCTAAGTGAAAGCGAGACCATGATGGTGTTCAGTGTCTTCCCTTCTGATGTCCGCTCACTGCGACTGAGGGAGAGGTCAGCCACGCTGTCCCCTTCCGCAGCCGACGCGCCTGTCCCCAGCACTACGCTTTCCATACCGTCCTCTAACTTTGTTTCTTTACCTGTCTCTTATACTAGGGTGCTAAGTTCCGTGAAGATATTCCTGAGTGCCTAAGGCCTGTCAAAATACCGAACAGAGTGACTCTTCTTACTTTGTAGATGTTTTGAGCGTCTTAAATTAATGTAAGCAGAATTATGACCATGCAGCATCCGAGATGCTGGACTATAAACATACTTATAGCTTATAATTATATATTTATGTGTGTGCTTGCTTGGTTTCCATCTTTCCTACTCCGGGATACTACCAGTGTCTGTCACAGACCTTAACATGTACCACAGGATGAATAGGTATTTTTCTGAGTGAATTCATGAACGAGGAAAGCATTGAAGTTTCAAGACTTTTGTTGCTGTCAGTATGTCCCACAAAGAGCTCCAGCTCCACTGCTTTCTCAGACGGTCATGCCAGTCTCCCTCCTCTGAAGCACTGACACTTGCTCGATTCGTCTCTGGACCACAGCAACCCCAGAGCATCTGGAGATCCTGAAAGAAAGCCCTACATAAAGCTCACGAGCCTACATGATAAACCAGACTGACGGTTAAATCGGAGAGGCCTTTCTCATAATTTAATTAAACTCCCTTAAATATAGACATTAGTCAAGGACAACTTTATTGATGGCGTCTAATTGCACATCTTTTCTAACACTTTTACCGACGCCTATTTTTCAAGCGGCTTAAAGGCCGCTCCCATTTCTGAAAGGAGAGACGCTACAGTTGGGCTTTAATTCATTGCCTCTTGGACATGCTGTCATTCCCTGGCTAGTACCAATCCGTTACAAAATGTGATCGTGTAATTGCTTATAGGACTCCCAAGCTACCGTACTGTATCTAAGTGTTAGCACCCAGAAAATTCTGCCTTTTGTTCATTTCATTCATCAGTCACTCAACAAGCTTTATTGGTTCCTTGTTTTGCACTAGAAATATAAAAACGAATGCTGCGCAATGAATTGCCAGACATCTTTTGGACTCTATGGTTTATTTTGTTGATTTAGCCCGTCCAAACCCACTGTTACTTGTTGCTGAAATGCTCCCTGCTTCTCCATAAGTCAGCTCCAATCCCTGCATCAGCACTCAGCTGCGGTGTTGCCTTCCCCTGGGGCCTGGTTGAGTCCCCTTGCTCTGGGTTGCTGGTGACCTTTCCTTTCCTGCCCTTGTCCGTATCACCTGTCACTCTACAATTTCTGTTTCCTGCATCTGTTTCTTCCCCACCCCTGACCCACTAAGTCGAGTTTCCTGATAGGTATAGACTGTTCTGTGCTCGTTCTTAATTCCTAGGACTTGATATACTACCTGGCATACACCGCTGGTTGGATGAATGCAGTCTGTTTTCGGTGGCCTGATTGCAATCAGTCATGACATTACTATAAATCTGTTTAATAAAATTTCCAACAAGGCATTCACAAAAACGTACCCCAAACTGTTTTCTGGCTCTGAAATTTTTTATACAGACCATTAACCATTGTATTTCCAGTCAACTATCCTTGGAAATGCTGGTGTTCCCTGAGGGATTTTTGTTGAAATCAGGAGGGCTGGGCTTGGACTCCCATCCTGTCATTGCTTTGGGGTGATTATTCATGAGTCACTCAGTCTCTCTGAGGTGAAGAAATTGGCTCAGTTCCAACTTCAGATCTTCCCTAAGATCAGGCTTTGAGGAGAGAGCAGCAAATGGAATGATCATTCAAGTAGCCAACCTGTGCAGAGAAGATGTGTTACTTAAGGGATATAATCATTTTGTTTGTATGTATGCTATTAATTAAACCCAGGGCCTCGAAAATGCAAGGCAAGAGCTCCAGCATGGAGCCATATCCTCAAACCTATTCCTTGTCTATGACTGCCAAATCAAATGATCAAAAACTTGACAGCTCATCATTAATACAAACCTATCCTAGAGTTCTACAGCTTAGAAGTCTAGCATCGGTGTCACAGACTATACACCAAGATGTTGGCTTTCCTTTCCGGGTTTTCCAGTACCGCATCTGTGTCCGTGCCTTTTCCAGGAGTCAGGGGCCACTGGAGGGATGCCTCTTGCCTCTTGATCCTTTCCCCATCTTCAAAGGCAACAGCCCTGCTCCACCATCTCCTGATTCAGCTCTCTTTGCTGACTTCCCTCTTCTTTATTGAAGGGTTCTTGTGATTTCACTGGGTCCACGTAAATAATAATGTAGAATCATCCTCCTTGATGCTTCCTCTTTGCCAAGTAACATAACCTATCACAGGCCCTAGAATCGGGGCATGGTCGTCTTTCAGGAGCGCATAATTACGCCATAGCAACATGGAGGGTGCAGCGTGAAGAGGGGTGCATCCTAGGAAGAGGGGCCACCCCTGCTCACTGTGCTTTGGAGCTATAGATCTCGCTCTCGTAACAGTCGCACATGCACTAGCTTGTGAGTTTGAACTAGCCCGGAGACGTCGCTAAAGCTCCCTGTCTGCCTCTTCTTCCCAGAAAAAAAATGTGGGAATTAAATGTTTTTAATTAATGAAGCAGTGCTTGGCCAAGAAAGGCACCTCATGAAAGAAGAACAGCAGGAAGTTATCTTGCTGGACCAGTGGGAGCCAGGGGAGGGATGAAAGGAAGCACAGGCAGAAAGGTAAATAGAATTCATGCTGTGAAAAGCTTTGGATGCCAACTCCTATTTCGTAGGCCATGAAATGTTATCAAGAGCACAGGCCGGAACAACTGAGCGAGTTGAGTGTTTTCCAAGCAAAGGATGCTGGGAGAATTGAAATGAGTAGCTCTGGCTTTCAGAGTCCCTAGGGACAGGTGTGCTAGGCCCCTCACATCTAGATTTCACATTTTAAGTCAATAAGATGAAAATAAATCCCTCAATTCTGCTGCTGCCAGTGGCGAACAGCATGGTACCCGCTAAGCGCTTGGTTCATGTTCACACATAATTTTAATTCTCCCTTAACTCGAGATTCATGGATTTTCAATTTACCAACATCTGGAACAGTAAAGGCATTGGAAACGCCATCCTGGGAACTTGCCACTTACACAGTGGGGCCCCAGTAAACATTTGTTATCAAAAACCCCAAGCATAAGAAAAGGAGGACTTGGAAAGCAAAGCCAGTTCTTTTGAAGTGGAACGTAGTTTGAAGAGTTCAGCATGACACACTGAAAGTGTATTTTGCAAATGAACAGTTGGTGGAAATCATGAGCTAAGGTTATCAAGACATCCTGGGGAGAGAGCAGAGGGCGTCCAAAATGTGTGTGCATAAGGGGGAGCTAGGGCTCATGTTCATTTCATCAGGATCAAACACACGTGCACACATTCACACACGCGCACACACACACACACATACATGCACACACATGCACACATGCACACTCACACACACACATACATGCACACATTCACACACGCACACACACGTACACATACATGCACACACATGCACACTCACACACACACATACATGCACACACATACACTCACACACACATACACACATATACACATACACACACACATACACACATGCACACACTCACACATACACATGCATATATGCACACACACATGCTCACACACTCACACATGCACACACATGCACACACACATACCTCCACATGCACATACTCACACATGCGCACATGCACACACACATACCCACACATACACACACGCACATGCACACACACATACACACACATACACGCACACATGCACACACTCATACACACACATACTCACACACACAGGCACATGCACGCACACACATGCACACACACACACCTGCACATGCACATACTCACACACACGCGTGTGCACAGGCACACTCACACACACACATGCACACACATACACTCACACACGCACACACTCACACACACATGCACACATGCACATACATGCGCGCACACGGTAGGGCAGTGTCTAGCTGGAATCATCAGGCAATCTCCTTGAGCACTCTAAGAGATCCTTGGTGCCTACAGTGACAATGGCTATGGCATCAAGATCTTTTGTAAATTCCCCTGCTGTCCAGTTACTTGTATGTAAACTGTTGCAGTTTATACATAATTGTTAGGTATTGTTACAATGAGAAGTTTTCTCCCAACAAGCACCCTTCCAACTTTCATAACTTTTCACTTATTTGTGTGCTTGTTTTGTCACTTGCTGGCTTTATTTAGGATTACTTGGGTAGGCAAGGTTTGGATAACTTAAAGTGCTACACCACTGAAGAAAGTGCCCCCCCTTCCCAGAAACCACTAGCTGCCCAGAGCCCCACAGGAGGGATGGACTTCATGAGCTCCTCCTTCAGTTTGTGATGCTGACAGCCCTCTTGTGCAGGTCCAATGCAGATGTCAGCAGCTGTGGGTGCAATGTGCATTGGCCCCATCATGTTCAGAACAGATTCACAGAACTCCCCGTGTTCCAGAGCTACCTTCTCTCCGCTACCTGTCGGTCACTGTAGCCGGAGCCTTGGAGAGGGAGCTCTAGATGCCACGGTTATGGTTTTGACAGTTCTGAGTCTCTGTATTCATGGCTACCTGCTGCAGAGAGGAGCTTCTCTGACCAAAGCTGAGAGCAGCACTTCTCTATGGGGATGGGCATAAACATTCAGAGAGCAGTAGGAGATGCTATACACTTAGCAAAATAATGCAGTAGGTTCCATTCTGAGACCTATGACCTACTCAGCCATAGGCTTCTGACTGGATTTATAGGTACAGAATACCTCCAGTGGTACAGGCCTCACATTCAGTCAGAAAGTAAATGGTTGCCTCTATGGCAGTGGTACCGCTATTGTGTAATGGGCATATCTTGCCCGGCAGGTTGATGTCAAAGCTCTCAGGGTTCACAAATAAGTAATGACTGTTGACTTCTTTCCCTCAGCAGCCTGCATAGCACCCCCTTGCTCTATAAGAGCTAGGGAGGAAGCTTCCAACTCAATTCTTACTTGATTTCTGTGTGTTGTACTCAGCAGTGAGGTATTACCATCTGGTTCTAGTGGATTACCAAGAGCAATGAACATAGTCTGTATTACTCTGGGGCCGCTGGGCTTCTCCTGAACAACAACTCCTAGTGAGGTAGCCCACATCTGGTACTGAGATTCCTATTTAATACCGTTTGGGAGTAGTGCTATCCACATTCCCAGGGTGCCTCTCTTAAAACTCTACAGAGTTTAAACTCTGTTAAAACTCTACACTGGTATGGTTTTAAGTGAGTACTTCCCCAGATTATTGGGTATTAAGTGAAAATGTTGCTTCTTGTACCAGTCTCTGCTCATAAAGTGAGTTCTGAATTCCTGGCTTAGAATATCTGCCAGAAATATCACATTCCACAGAGTCACTGTTTCTCCAAAAAGTTCCCTTTAAAATGTAGATTCGGTTGTGAGCAAAGGACAAGGGAGGCAGAGAGAATATTTGTAAAACTCTGTGCTGGTTCTTTGTGGGTATAATCCCATCTAACCTTCATAGAAGACCCCTGGAGAGCAACTATGGGACCTACAAAGAGTTTCTCTCCAACAATCCTTCATCCAGAAAGTGGCACCAGAATTTGAACTGATGCCAAAACATTGGAAAAGTATAAGCAAGATCAGAGGAGCATCACTGGTGGGCTGCAGCAGAGAGGCTGAAGCCCACAAAGGGTCCTGAACGGTTTTGCTTTAGGACATATGACATGTGTTTAAAAAAAAAAAACCACCATCAAACTGGGAATTAACTACTTTCCATCTCTAAAAAGAAACCGAGAAAGATCTTCAGCTGATAAATACATACCCAGGCTGCAACTGAAAGCTTGTCAGATAATTATCACAGCCACAACCATGATGCTATACCCTCTAAGCACCTCTATCCTCCAGCCGGAGATCACTACTTACTCACACGTCAGAGATGAAGACACAGGGAAGCCACGGAGCAAGTGGCGGTGCTAAGAGTCTTCCCAGATGCACACTATGTCTGTAATGGATATTTGTGCTCATAGAACATCAGTGAAACAGAACTACACTGGCGTAAGGGTGTCTTTTAGGAGAGACATGGCGGGACTCTCATGTAGAAAGATGTTTCCACTGTTGGATTGTGTATCAGTTGACAGTTCTTCTGGCAACTTGAGGAGGAAAGGATTTATTTGGCTAATATGTCTCAATTCCAGTCCATTGTGAAGGGAAGTCAGGGCAGGAACAGAAAGCAGGAACCTAGAGGCAGGAGCTGAGGCAGAAGCCATGGAAGAATGTTGCTTACTGGCTAACTCCCCATGGCTTGTTCAAACTGTTTCCTTCTAAAACTCTGGCCTTCTACAACATGCCCAGGGGTGGGAAACTACCCATCAAGCATTAATCAAGAAAATGCCCCCACAGCCTCGTGTACAGGCCAGCCTAATGGGGCAATTCCTCAACTGAAGTTCCTTCTTCCCAAATAATTCTAGCTTGTAGGTGACAAAAAAACTAACTGGTGCAGGGGTGCATCTGAAACTGTGACCAAAGGTAATATTATGCTTCCAGAAATGTCTCAAGGAAGCATATTGCAAGCAACAGCAGCAGTCCTGGGGTTAGGATGGGAAGCAGTTAGCTTGAGCGTTGGAGATACAGCTCTTCTTCCAGAACATGGAGATGCCACAGTAGTTCTAGACAACACGGGTTATTTTTCCTTAAGGATGGTGACATCCTTGGAAATCATGGAGCCTGAATCACAGAGGCAACAGCAGGACATAATGCTGCTCACTCCGCTGCAGTTCTGAAATCTTCATCATATGAATCACATCCAGCTCCTGCCCACCCTTATAAACTGACATCATCTAAACTGCGGACATCTGTTGTCTCCAAAATTTAGTGTTGCCGTTCTGGTGGGAATATTTCCAGTTAAAATATGTACATAGGAAAAAAAAGAATATTTTATCCATAGGAATAATGACGATTATCATGTACACAGAGTTTGACGTTTATAAAAAACTCACACACTGTATCTCAACCGAGCCGGCTGACATATCCTGGAAATACATTTTTAATCATACTACACACAGTCTGTCATTCACTCAATAAGTACATGGAGAGCCCTTTCCCTGAGTTAGTTTTGAGTACAGACATATAATCCAATGGACATTACCTTCGCCTTCATGGGGCGACAGTGTGATGAACAGAATTTCCATTCGCAAGTGATCATGTGTGGTAGCAATGGTGCCAAAAGCCATAAAAGAAAGGCTTAGGGGTTGGGAGAGCTTGTCACAGCAAATGACCTCATCAGCCATCCGAGGACCCACTGAGAGATGGGGTCGGGAAGACGGCAGCAAGAAAAAGAATTTGAGTCAGTAAAGACTTCTCTAACACCTTATCTTAACTACTTTTCTCGATGCAGAGGCCGTGGTGGGTGCTGCTTACTGGCTAGCTCCTTGTCCCTTGCTCAGCTTGCTTTCTTTCTTTTTTATTTTATTTGTTTTATTTGGTTTGGGTTTTTGAGACAGGTTTCTCTATTGTAACTCTGGCTGTCCTAAAACTCACTCTGTAGACCAGGCTACAGAGATCTGCCTGTCCCTCCCTCCCGAGTGCTAGGATTAAAGGCTTTCTTAACACAGGACCACCTCCAGAGGAGACACTGCCCACAGTGGACTGGATCTTCCCACCTCAATCATTAATGAAGAAAATGACCCACAGACTGACCTACAGGCCAATCTAATGGATGTAATTCCTCAAAAGATGTTCTCTTTTCTCTGAAGACTCTAACTTGTATCAACAACAAAAAACGAACCAATCAGCACAAAGGATTTATTTTGCTTACAATTCCAGGAAATGCAGTCCATCATGGGTGAAAGGCATAGCAGCTGGTACAGCTTTGTTCAAAATAGCAAGAGCAGTACACAGTATCTCCTCACATTTTGGAGAAGCAGAAGCAGAGAGAGCTAGACCAGAACCAGGGATGGGCTATCACAGTCAAGTCTCACCCCCAACGACTCACTTCTACCAGGTTTGCCACACGTGCCAAATGCTCCACCACCTCAGAATGCATCACCACCATCTGGGAATAGGCGTTCAAGCGCGTGAACCTTTGGAGGAGCTTTCACAATAAAACTGTAACGAAGCCAATCGTTAGACTGAGGCAGGAGAATCGTTTGAACAAAGAAAGCTCAGGGTCAGCCTAGGCAACATAGAATGATGGCATCTCTATTGTAGAGTCCCTGTCTCTAAAATGAAATGAGATTGCAAGTACTTTTTTCCTATTTACACACGCCAATTACTTTCCACTGTTCTATATAATTGACTTACTGTTTTAAAACCTGAACTTCTCCTCCATATGAAGGAATATGCTATAAGGGTTTTTTTATGAGATTTATCAATTTTTAAGTTTATTTTTCTTCTTTCATATAATACATATCAACAGCCCTCCTACCCTCCCCCTATTCCTCCCAGCTCCCCCATCCTCACTCTCCTATTATATATCCTCCCAATCCCCACCCACTCATCCCCCCCACTCTCACCCCCTTCCCCCTCCCTGCTTCTCCCCGTAGAAGAGAGCAGTCCTCCCAGGGTCACCACTCAAACTGGGCACAACAAATGGGACAAGGCCAGGCACAGTCCCCACATCGAGGGTGGACCAGGCAACCCAGCTGGAGGAAATGGCTCCCAAGAGCAGGCAAAAGCATTAGAGAACCCCACATACTCTCTAGCCTGCAGGCTCTCTGCAAGAACACCAAGCCAGACAAACACATGACCTATCTAGGAAGTCCTTCAGGTTCCCTGTCTTCTGCTTCAGGCTCTGAGGGACCCCAAGAGTGCTGGTCCATTGACTCTGTAGGGCTTGTTCTCCTGATGTCCCTGACCCCTCTGGTCCTGAAATGCCTCCTGCCCCTCTTCTGCAAGTTTTCTAGAGCTCTGCACAATGCTCGGCTCTGGGTCTCTGCATCTGTTCCCATCGGCTGCTGACAGAAGCCTCTCTGATGGAGACTGGATTGGGTACTGCACTATGAGTTGACCAGGACATCATTAGAAACCGTCCCCTCCTTGTTATTCAGCTTCTCTGGGTCTGTGGACTGAAGCACCTTTGTCCTTTGCTTAACAGCTAATGTCCACGTTTAAATGAGCACACGCTGAGTTTGTCTTCCCAGGACTGGAATGCTCACTCAGAATGAGTTTTTTCTAGTTCCATTTGCCTGAAAACTTCATGTAGTCATTTTTTAATAGCTGAGTAGTACTCCATTATGTAAATGCACCACATTTTCTGTATCCATTCTTCAGTTGAGGGGCATCAAGGCTGTTTCCAATTTCTGGCTATTATGAACAAAGCTGCTATGAACATAGTTGAGCAGGTCTCCATATGGTAGGATGAATGTCCTTGGGGTATATGGCCAAGAGTGGAATAATGGGGTCATGAGATAGATCGATTTCCAATTTGCTGAGGAATCACCGTATTGCTTTCTATAATGGCTGTACAAGTTTGCACTCCCACCAGCAATGAAGGAGTGTTCCCTTTGCCATCAGGGTTTTTAATTGGTTGTATTTATTTGTGTGTTAAGCACATCATGAGCAGAGAGTTCACAAAAGGAGTAATACAAATGGTAGATAAACTGCTTTTTGAAAGTTCTCAAAGTGTTTGACATCATTAGACATGAGGAAAATGCAAATTGATCTGTTTTGAGATTCTATCTTACCGCAGTCAAAATGTCCACCAAGGCTGCAAAGATGTGAGAGGGGTCCTTATTCACGGTTGGAGGGGTGTACACCGGTGTAGCCACTGTGGGAATCAGGGTGGAGCTTTCTCCAAAGCCACAAATAGAGTTATCACGTGACTCAGCGATACCACTCCCGGGCATATGCCCAGTGGATTCCATATTCTGTGACAGAGATACTCCCACACCCTGTGTTGTTGCCCTGTTCACAGTAGCTAGGAAATGGAATCAGCTGCAAGTCCATCACCTGATTTACAGATAACAAAAATGTGGTACATTTACACAATGGGATTTTATTCCGCTCTGAAGACGAATGAAACAGATAAAACTAGAAAGTGTTCTGCTGTGTGCAAGAACCCAGACCCAGAACGACAAGCGTTGCATGCTCTCTGCCATGTGCAGACCCCAGCTTCAGGATTTTAGATTTCTGTGTTTGAGTGGAGTGCCCATAGGAGCCTTGCCAAAATCCCGTGGCTGAAGAGGTCCTAGGCCGTAGGGTGGAGCCTGCTAGTGTTATCTTGTTACGTGGGCAACGGACAAACCTCCTTCTAGATATGCCTGTCTATACCCATAGACAGCGCTGCTCTCCCTCTGGGAAGTATTTAGTGCGCAACCACATACTGGTCAAAACGCTGAGATGGATGATCATTGAGTGTCAGCTTCATATGGGTCTAAGGTTCTGCCTGTGTGAATGGGTTGCTTCGGGATTACACCACCCGATGTGTGGGATGTGCTTAGACTGTTGGTGGCCCAGGAAACCCTGTAAAAGGCTATCATGATGATGAGTTGACCTGAGCACCATCTCCCAGCCAACTTTGGTTGTCTCCTCTCCTGGTGGCTTGCTTCCTGCAGAGTAACTGTTCGATGTTGTCACATTCCGAGGGCTGAAGTGGACGATACCCTATCTGGAATCCCCAGTCCCTGTTACTCTGTAACTCTGTAATTATGGGCTCAAATGCCCAGTTATTCTCCCCTGTGATGTCACGCTCTACTTAACTCCAATAATAGAATGGAGATGTGAAATTAATGCTGGAAACTTAAGGCCTCTCTTCCTAATGATGACAAAAAGGGGGATTGTATAATCGTGTCTCTATACAGAGGCCCATCTACTAAAAGGTTCATGAATCATCCTTGGTGGGGGGCCAAACCAATTACCAACGTCTTAAAAAGCAACTCTTAAAAGTGGCAGCAAGGGACCAAAGTTATTCGAGTTATTTAGCCTTTGTCATATAAGATTCTAGAATGAATACATGGTGTTGGGGGTGTAGGGATACAACTCAGGGCAGGCTACTGTTTTATCAGAACATTACCCAAAGAGCTTAGGAGAAGGTTCACTGGGGGAAAGCTCTCTCCTCACAAGCCTGGCAATGTGAGCGTTTGAGCCCTGGAGCCCACATGACGGCTGAATGTGGTGGTACCCATCCTTAATCTCAGCTCTGCTGCTGTGACACTGAAGGCAGAGACAAGACAGCTACCTGGAACATCCTTGGCCAGCTAGCATGGAGTGTTCAATAGGGCAGAAACAAGAGAAATGTTGCCTTAGCAAGGTGGAAGATGACCAGTTCCCAAAATGTAGCCTCTGACCTCTACATACACATTGAAAAAAAAATTACCAAGGTCTACTGCCAGCTGGTAAAGCCACAACCTGATGGCCTTATGCCAAGGTCTAGCTCACTGTCAATCTAAATAGGAAGCCAGGTAACTCTGGTTTACAGTAACCAAAGAATTAACAATGACCAGGGCAACAAATGGAGTCACACAGTAAATTACCAGAGCTCCATTTGTGACTAGTCTGAGGAGAACTGGAATAGCGCTCACTTTAATTTACTATAAATTGCTTGTGAGGGAGAAAATTGGCACCCATAGCAATGCTTATCGGCAAGAAGGCCTCCTCTGTGGAAGTGGGGATTTTCCACTCCCTAACTAGAATTCCAGAATAGACAGAACTCTAAGAAGCATCCTTGTCGGGAGACCTAACTCTTAGAAATGACCACTTAGGACATAAAGTATCATCTTCCTGTAACTCACCCAGGATAGCCTGAGATTTGCGAGAAAGCTAGCCAGCATCGAGGAGGCTATGGGCCCTGCACAACAAAAGGCAGCTCCCCTTGACAAGTGTTTAATTTGGCCTTGTAAAGTGTGTGAAGTGCAGGTGTTTAATTTGTTTGACAGAAGCAAGCCCAGAGCACCTTGTGTAATATGGTGCCACACGGCTTCGTGACCCCTACCACATGGTAGGCATAGTCTGAGTGTCTGTTTTTAAAAGCTTCAAGCTGAAACAGTTTGACAAAGATCTGTTTTAATTAAAATACACAAAGCCTTTCCTTTCTGAGCCCAGTGGAGGGACATGAGAGAGAGAAAGAGAGTACCATGAACATGAGGCTTAAGGAATATTCACTCTTTCCTGAAGAGGTAAAGCCACGTCAGGCAGGTAGCTAGTCTTTTGGTGGGTCCTGGCCTCTCTGATATCCTCCACCTTCCAGAATGTTTTCTTTTCTCCAGCAGTGCTTGCCATCCGCCCCAACGCCAATTATCTCCTGCTGAGCAGTGATGGTCTAGAGTAGCGTGCATATACTAAAATGCTCGAGCAAAGTAGAACGAGGAAACTCTACCAGATTCTTCAGTTTAACTTCTTGCGTGTTAACATGCAGCTGTTCATTAATTACCCACATCTGTCAAGCATTTTCTGCTTCGAAAGAAAGAAGGGAAGGAAGGGCGGAAGGAAGGAAGGAAGGAAGGAAGGAAGGAAGGAAGGAAGGAAGGAAGGAAGGAAGAAAGAGAGAAAGAGATGAAGAGAGGGAGGGAGGGAGAGAGGGAGGGACAGAGAGAGAGAAAGAGAATATTCTTCCAGCCCCAGAATTCTAGCACTCCCTACGAGCTTCCTAGCTGGGGCCACTGTCTGCTTCAAATAGAAAGTTCTGTCTGCTTCTCAGCAGAGTCCATGGGACGACTCGTGGAGCTGTATCTCATGGGCATCCAAATTGTCTCCCCCTGTTGCTAACAGCTCCTGATCAGTTCTCATGCCTCGAAACGACAACTCTCCTTCCATCTCCTCCCTGGACACCTTCTCTCTGTCCTCTCTGCACTCCAGACAATTGTCCTACATGGGTTCCAGCTCATGCTCAATACGTGCTTCTGCCCCAGGCGGGGCCTTTGAAGAAGACGTGTCCATACTGAGAAACCCCTTTCAGTGCTCCCCTCGCCTCCGTCCACTAGTTCCTCTCCTTCATTCATTTGGAAACTGCTTACTGAAATCGTGTTTCTTTTCAGTTAATGTGGGGAAGGCATCATTGAACTTGACATACGTCCCTTTGCGATTTCTTCCATGTGCGCAATGGATGGATTCACCCCGTGACTTCGCCGTGCCACCCTTCCTCTCTATTCTCCACTAGACCTCCTCTTTCTTTCATGTGCGTTTTGACCCTCTGTGTTTTAATTAAGGTTGCCCGTGTTGAGTGCAGAAGCAGGCTGGCTCTAACCCTAGACATTAAGTACATTTCTACTTCAGCAGTCTGTTGCCTAGATGGAGCTTGGATGGGCAAGCAGTCAGAAGCCTGGAAGTATAATCCGGGTCACTCATTTCGAAAACCCTGCATCCTAGTAACTGCCATACACAGTGCCACAGGGACACCCAGGCCTTATAAGACCAAGTGTCCTCACCTCCGGCTGGGCTTCCATGCTCTAGAACAGATGGCACTGCCCTTGTTCCTCAGCACACTGCAGAACTGTGTAGAACACTGCAGTGCTCCTGTAGGGCACTGCTTAGGTTCCTGTCGCGCAATATTACAGGTAAACTTGAAGGCAGGAACTCGCATGTGCTCAGTTTTGGAGGCTGGTACTTTGAGGTCAGGATCTAGTATGGCGGGTTCTGGTGAGGGCTCTTCTTGTCTGCAGCCAGCCTGCCTCTCAGTGCAGAGCCTTCACAGACTTCCATGGTTCCTTGATAGTTGTTGTCACAAAAAAGCCCATCCATCAAAAGCAACTCATGGAGAAAGGGTTTGTTTCAGCTCACAGTTCTAGGCTGCAGTCATTCATGGGTTCTAGGCTGCAATCATTTCACACGGTCCTAGGCTGTGGTCATTCATAGGTTCTTGGCTTTGGTCATTCATAGGTTCTAGGCTGCAGTCATTCATAATGGGGGAGTTAGAGCAGCAGAAACTTGAGGGAGCTGGCTTGCTTAGAGAAATAACACTTTGCATCATGAGTCCTGGAAATCTAAATGAGGTTAGGGATCCCTCTCCTAGAAAAATATACAGAAGCACACAATTCTGCATATAATTTTAGGGGCTTACTAGCCACCTCAAAGATAAAGTAAGAGGGAAGTATAGGATAGACAAGGCCTCCACACGCCCCAAATAAGGTCTGAAGCAGCTGTGCCACAGACAGTAGGCAATGTTTACATAGGTTTCTAAGCTAAGCACAAACTACAAAGAAAGATACACATTGATGTGGATGCGGGGAAAATGAAAGCATTACAGACAGGTGGGAACCTCAGTCAGTGCAGCCTCTATAGAAAGCAGGTTGGGTTTCCCTAGGGAAACAAAGTGGGACTATGCCATACTTCCCACAGCTCTAGGGATTGACCTAACTGGAGTGATGAGGAATGAAGAGATTACAGACTCAGGTGTACAAAAAGCTGGGATTGTGTGGTCTGGGCTCTCTGATGGAGAAGCCCCTGAACCCTAGGGGCTCAGCATTTTATTACATGTAGATGGACAGGGAGGTAGGGCTATTGCATACCACTGAACAAGGAGGCAGGTTTAGCTGATCTCGATAGGAACAGTCCCTGTAGAAGAAGATCTTCAGACCATAAACATTCTGGGGGGAAGCTATGGTGGTGGACATTTTCAGCACACATTGTCAACGTGCACAGAGGGCCAGTGGAGGTTTTGCTGTCCCTCTGAGCCTCTCCTGGAGAAGACTTTGCCATTCCATGGGTCTGAAGCACTGGGGACCTTGATGTGGCTGTGCTCCTGCCAACAATAAACACTTACTCAGGACTTCACTGGTTCTACAGAGCTATCGTGTAATTCAGCAATCCGACTACACTTGTAGCCGGAGAGGTGAACCCGAAAGCTCATTGCAGCGTTGCTCCCAACGCCCAAATACAGAGTCAAAGTGCCCCTGACTAGTGAGCAGGTAAAGAACACAGGTGTGTGTGTGCAGAGTGGGGATCCTGGCATCCGTGAGAACTTGGATGAACCCTGAGGGTAAGCTCTGCCAGGCACATGACAAAAATACACTATGGTCTTTCTCGGGTGTGGATTTTTTAAAAGTCAAACTCATAAACAGAAAGCAGCATGGTAGCTACCATGGACTAGTGTTGGGCCCTGGGGAAATGTTTGCCAAAAGGTATAAACTTTCACCTAGAAAGAGTAAATTCAAAAGATCCATTATACATTGTGATGACTAAAGTTAGTTACAGTCATTTGGAAATCACTAGCAGTATGAGGTAATATATATGTCAATTTAGCCTGACGTACCCCTTTCCCAATGCATACGTACTTCGAAACATCGTGTGGCAAGCCATAAGTATTAATATATACGATTTCACTCGTCAATTCTGAAGGAACAAAATGTTTAGCTCCCAGGACAATGGGCTTTCTGATTCGTGGTAAGGAGGGCACATCAGGCTCCCTATTTTACTTTCTGAGAACAAGTTTCTTAGGGAGAAATGGCTTGTGACAAAGTACCGAAGTAACATCCTCGGGATGAAGAAGTCAGGATGATAACCAGCGAGCATTGAGCTTTGACTCAGGACAGGCACATCACACACCATCTGCTTTAATGCTCTCTTTTACCTAAGTAGGGCTCCTGATTACCCTGGTCCAGGTAAAACCTGCCAGGAGTGGGAGTGTATCTCAGTAGCTCGGTGCTTGCATGCCTGGGCTCCTGGGTCTGATCCTCAGGACCACAAAAAAAAAAAAAAAACAGCATTAGTAACTTATCCAAAAATTATATAACCTGTGTTTTTCAAGCTTGATTTCAAAGCCAGTCAACTAGCTGGCCCCAATTCTGTCCATCGATTTACCTCCTGACTACCGTACACAAGCTCTTATCCTTAGTCACCTTAAAAACGGTCCTCTCTGCCTCTTATTAGGCTGTTTCGTGCGATCATCCACTCAGTCAGACTAACGCCATTTCCTCTTGGAGGCAATGCGTCAGCTCCTGCCAGTTACTCTACTGTGCTTTGGTTTCACCCTTGAAAGTGCTTCTGGATGTGTCTAATCCCATCCACTCTGCTGACTTAGTACTCCAGTTCCTCAGGTCTGGGGGATGTCTCCCACTGATACCTATGGCTTCCTGTAATAATCAGCTGATACTCTGAAGTGCTTTTCCAGCCTCATGACAAAGTGCTGGGCATTTATAGCTGTGGCATTTCTAATCTAAACAGAATCTAAACGTATGCCCATCGAACGTGGTATGCAGTCTGGGGCCAGTGTTCTAGCTCACAAAGATAGTTAGCTATCTACCCACCTCTGTGTCATTGGTAGATTTTATTCACTGAAATATCTAGGCTTTTTGCAAGTGTTGACAGAATTTGTTAAACTGTACAAAGCAAAGTGCAGAGAACACAGCAGGAGAGGTTTTGTGAGTACAGTAGCAGATCAAGCACGAGAATGAGAATTCGGTCTAGAATTGACCTCGATGAACTACACAGTAGAGGTTAGCCCACCCCTGCCTTGGCATTCTCTGGGATGCCACATGTTGTAGTGTTACTTGCTGCTGGGGCAGCTCACCAGGGAAGCCAGACCTCAGCAGGGGGACCATCATCCTGGCCAATGCCAGGCTCCATAGTGGAACCCCGAGCTCGGAGCTCAGGTGTTTTTATTATTTCAGAACTCCTCAGGTGTTTACTGATACCACGTGCAGATCATAAGCAATCAGCTCCCCCCACATAAATCCAACACCTGCAGACAATACGAAACACCAAGACCTACGTAGACCTTCACCCAACACAACAGTTCATAAAACAATTTCAAACATAAGTAAAATTAAACTCCGCCAACATTTCCCCTTTTCTGTATAACCCAATCAAAAAATTGCTTTTTATCTCTACAGCACAATTTAACACTACACTAGCAAAACTATAAGAGGAACAATTATGAGGCTTTCTTGTGTACATGACCAAATGATACCAAAAATCTATCAAGCTTTTCACAATGCCTTTGGACAGCAGGAAAACATCAATGTCCAATTATCTGGAATTCACTCATGATCTTCAGGGCTCCTCCAAAGGGCTTGGATCTGGCTTTGCCTTCTGTAACACACATAGCTTGTCCTCCAGGCTCTGGCTGGCTTCACACCACTGCTGCTGCACTTCTTGGTGGTCATTCCATGGCATTGGCATCTCAAAAAATTGCTGGGGTCAATTGCTGCAACTGTGCTGAACCTTTACCAATAGCTTCTCCTGGGCTCTTTTCATGGTGCCAAACCTCAGCTTCTCTTCATGACCCCTTCATTCTGGGCCTTTAACTACTACTGAGGCTGCACCTTCACTAATGGCCTCTCCTGGCCTCTACTAGTGCCTCTCCTGACCTCTTCTGGGCTCTCTTCATGGTGGCAAGCCTCGGTTACTCTCCATGACCCTTCATGCCTTCAAAACCAGCACCAGCTGGGCAACTCTTACAGCACCAAGTTCGGCTGCCAGCATGAGAGACAACCTCACCCAGTTCTGGAAGCCAGATTCTGTGTGCTGTCCCTTAGGAAACTTTCCAGATTTTAAGATAGAGTCTGGTTTGCTGGAAAAATACCTGGTCACTGTCTGCAGGAAGAGTTGCCTCCTGGTGTGGAGTTCTCATCACCACAACAGGGGTGTCTTATCAGGACCTCTTGTGTAGACAGGTTTGCAGAAAGAAAAAAAAAGAAAGAAAGTAAACTGGTCAGAAACTAAGCAGCTTTCTGGCTCTAAGATGTGCCTTCCACAACAGAAGGGGGTCCTGGGCCAGTGGGAAGAATATCTGGCTAAAAAGTCCTGGGGGTTTAGCATTTCCCTCTGCCACTACTTTGGAGAAACACGCAACCTTCTTTATAGACCTCGAACATAAGATCTTGAGCTTCATGCACGCACAAAAAAGCTATCAGAAAACTCAGTTTATAGAACAGCAGTACGCTCTGGTTTCTGGTTTCTGTTCTGGTTTCCCCACGCCCTGGCTGCTGCCAGCAGCAGGAGGGAAAGTCAGCTCCATGGAAAGCTTGCTTCTTTCCTGCTCCCAGCTGAACTTTGTGTTTACCACGAAAATGTCTCTAAAAGTCTCTATGCTGTGGCTCTTACTTTTGAGCCCTCTTTCTCACTTAATTTCCACAGTTTTCTCTTCATAGAGGCATATTTCCCTTTCTCTCTCTCCTTTTCCTTCAGAAGCCTTCAATTAATATTTTAATCTCTATCCTCTGGTAGCTTCTCCGAGCGTACTTTACTGGACTCTGAGATCTTGAGTTTCTTTCTCTTCTTCCTTGTCTGCACGTTGGATTAGCTGGCTGATGCCCTGCCCCACGTTGATGGGCCATTTATGCTGCTGTTGTTCAGCAAGGATGACAAGGAGGCACGCCGTAAGTCTAAACTCCGCCAGACCTCAGCGGAGGGAACCGCCACCCGGCCAGTGCCAGACTCCATAGTGGCACACCGAGCTCAGGTGTTTCTATTCCCCAACACCTGCAGCTGACAATACAAAATGCCAGGACCTAAGCAGACCCCCCCACCCAACAGTTCATAAAACAATTTCTACAAAACTAAAAATAAACTCCCCCAACGTGTAGGCAATATACTTGTGTCAGCACTGTCACTTCTGGCGAGCCTTTTCAGAAATACTCTTACCAGTATAACCCATTATCTTGTAATCAGCACAATTGATTAAACAATAGGTATTCTTTAAAGAGGAAAAACACCTTGCTCGTGTGCTAGGATTCCAGAATTGCAGCAAACAAACAACCATGCTGATAGATATTATTTTTGGAAAGTGATGTGAGAGACCGTGAAGAAGACACACATGTGCAAACGCATGCGTATGCACACATGCACACACACACACATGTACACACACGCATACGCACACACATGCACAAATGCATGCACACATACACACACACATGCGAAGTAAGAAATTAAGAGTGGCTTTCTGTAGGAGGGCCATCAGAGGGCAAACGTCAATTGGTCAGATAAGGAGGCAAAGGAGATGCCATCATGACCCATGGCCACAAAGAGCTCGGAAGCCATGTAAGTGATTTTACACGTGAAATGGGCCATGTCCTCAAAGTCCTCCCTGTCAACTTAGACTCTCGTGCTCCCCGCTGCCTTGACGATCCTACCGTTGGTTTTCCTTTCCTCCATCCCAGTTAGCTTTTCTTTCATTAACTGGCATATATATTTCCCATATTCCAACTTCACAGAAGCACATCCAGAACTGGGAGTTGTCTCCTAGACTCACTGTACCTTCGACAACTCTAGAAGCATTCTCAATGATCTTAAAAGGGGCAGCAGTGCTGGACGCTGAACAGCAGCAGAGAGGGATCAGAGCAGAGGGTGGAACTAGGAAAAATGGCGTGCACACCTGAAAGTTTCTGGAAACCTGGATGGAAGGCCCGTGGTGGGGAGGTCGCTTCTCTACTGTGTCTTCTTTGTCCCAAGCAACTAGCATAGTGCCAAGGTGTCTTCTAATAAAATAAACAAAATGTGATTTGTTGTTGTCATGTGATTTGACAGTTGTCATCAGCGAGCTCAATTCCAAGAATAGGTTGTGACTTTGGTTTCTGCATCCGAGGGGCGGTGTTGATTTCCTGTTCATGTCAAGTCAGAGTGAGCTTTGCAGGATACAGACAGCTGGGTTGTCCCAACATGCTCTGGGTTATTTCATTTCTCTAACCAGTCAGGGGATGTAGAAGAGAAATGGAAAGTTGATTAGATGGCAAATAGGAAGGGGATGGAGCATTGATTATGATTATCATGAAAAGTAGGCCAGGCTAACGAAGAATGGCTGGAGGAAATGTTTAAGTGTTGCCCACTTCACTGCCGATGTGTGGTCAAAGACAGAGGCTGTGGCGATTGGAAATCATGGGGCTCCATCAGCTATTAATAATTACCATCTTTAATGTTTCTTAAAGTTTGGGGGTATGTTCTAAATGTGAATCTCCATCCTATAAGCTCTGAACATAAAGCATTTGTAAATAAAGCTACTACTGAAAAGCATGTAAGATAAGATACATGGACAGCAGTGGTCAATTCCAGCAGTAGGTCCCAGGGGCATGGGTGGCATCACGCAGTCAGGGAACAGTGGCCAGCCTTAGGACATCTCTCTATTGCTCCTTCCTCAGAGTGGTCCTTGATGAACATCAGGTCTCCTTTACAGCTTACCACCTAAACGTTGCTAAACACTACAGTCTATTCTCAGCTTGTCTTGTTCCTCTTTTTGGTACTTTATAAATCATATCACAAACTGCACATTCTTTCATGTCTGAGTTATTTTGGTTAATGTTAGGTTTTTGAGATGGGCCATTATGCTGCACATAGCTGTAGCTCGTTCCTTTTTTTCACCGTTGTATAGTATTTCAAGCTGAATATTTAACCCTCTTATCTATTCAGTCTACCTAGCGATGGTTATGAGTGTTGCTAACAACTTCTAACTTTGAGTATTATTGCAAGTGTTCTTTCTTTGCTGATGTTGAGTTTTGTTTGTTTGTTTTCTTGAGACATCGACTCATTTTGTAACCTAGGGTAACCACAAACACGTGGTCCTGCTGCCTCAGTTGCCAAGTGTTGGGATTACAGGCGTAATCCAGCTCAACGTTGCTGTGACTTCCCATGACGCATTTCTTAAAGTGTGCCTCTCTGCTGACAGGTGTAGACCAGAGACTCATTTCCGGGTTATTAAGTGTTCTTACCTTCAACACGAATTGATAATGCCAAACTGCCTCCCATAATGGCTGCATCACTCCCATGGCTACTGCAAGTGTAATGTGAATTAGTGGGGGTGCACTCTCGCCAACAGCTGGCGACAGTCTGCTCATTTTAACCATCCTGCTTGTGTGTTGTTTTATTGTGGTTTACATTCTTATTTCTAATAAGTAATTTGAATGTTTGGTTTCTATTTTTAATTATACAAATGGTCTCTTTCGTGAGGTGTCTGTCCATGTCTCTGGCTTATTAAGCTTATTAACTGTTTATCAGTTTTTATTATTCTAGACACATGAATTTATCTGTTACGTCTTTCGTAAATATCTTCTCTTGGTGGCTTCTGTCTCATCCTCCTAATAACATCTTCAGATACAAAGGAGTTCTTCGTTTTATGTAATTCAGTGTATAGATTCTTATTTTTAGAACTGTGTGTTTCTTTGCCCAGTTCTCCTAACCCAAGTTTGTAGAGACATTAACCTGGTCCCTTCAAGAATTTCAGATCTGCTTGGGGTGAATGAAATGATGAGTAAAGGAATTTGATTATTTGGTCTGAGAAGACAAGGTGTGCCAATTCATTTTTTTTTCTAGTGATCGCCAACTGGCCTTCTGGGAAGAACCCCTAGGAAGCATTGTCTTCGCTTTAATCAAGTGCCTGCATGGTCTCCTTCTGGCACGCCTACATGTTTCTCATTTAGGTGACACCTCTGCGCTGATTACGTCTCTAAGTCTGGTGGGGTGAGTCCTCCTGCTCTTCTTCATCGCGAGTCCTAGATACCTGCTGCCATCCCCGTTAATGTACGCCTCTAGAATAATCTTTCCAAGCTCTATTCTCAAAATACTCGTTGGGTTTTCTTTGAGAACACGAGTCTACAAGCATCTGCAGGATGTTCAGGAGCGAAATAACAAATTTACACTAAGGTACGGCGTGACTACAGATGACGTACATCTGATTTAGGCATTATTCCTGCACGCACTCATTCAGGTCTACAGATCAGTGGCTCGCGGTTTTTTATCTTGTAAAGACATTTATTTACGTTTTGAATTTGCTGGTAACTGAGGCTGAGATCTAGAAATGCAGTGTTTTGTTTTGTTTTGTTTTTTTTAACATGGATCATGATCCCAGTGATCTCATAATTTACGGGTTAATTCAAGTAATTCTTGTGTATTCTGGATTTACTATATACTTGATAGCATAATAGACAAAATGTGAGTTACGTTCTTCTTTTATGAAACTCATACATTTTATTCTATAAATACCTTGCCTCAATAGCCAGGGTCTGTACAACAGCAGGATCCGCACACTAAGACCAGTACACCAGCCAGGGTGAGGGTACGAGTTAGGATTAACACACTAGCTAGCATCAGAGTATTAGTGAGGCTGAGAGCAGTCGCTAGCATCCGTGCGAAGTGAACAGAAGCAATGACAGTGGATAATTTCTCAGTCTCACATCTTTTATGTTTGTGTACCATGTGCTACAGGATTTTCTCCTATAGCTTACTTCTTCTGCATAGCAAATTTGCTAGGAACTGTAACAGCAAGTACGGATATTAAATTTTGTTTGATGGTTTCATGCATAGAGTTCAGTGATTACATTCTGTCTCCTCTATCCAATTAATGAAGTACATGGGTGGCGTTTTCAATGCCAAACCAACCTTGAATTCCTGGAATAAACCCATGTTGGTAGTGATATATTAGCTTTTTATATTATTGCTAAAATGCCTTTGCAACTATTTCATATAGGGCTATTTTATCTGGCACTTTTACATCTGTCTTCATCAGAGAGATTGGTGCCGAATTTTGAGACAAGTTTTGGTTCTGCGGTTCCACCTTTGATGTGCCACAACATGGCAGATTCTGGACATGTGACTCAAATAGCATAAGGGTCCTCATTTTGCTCTCTGGCAGAATTCTCAGAAACTTGTTCCTAATTATTTTTGTAAGTGACAGGTACACTTTCCCAGAAAAGCCATCCAGCCACAGACTTTTTTCTTGTTTAAAGTTATATTGCAGATTAATCTTTTCTAATAATTATCCATCTATGTATACATCCCTTTTCTCTTTCCATCCACTTAATAAATGGTGCTTCTTGGGAGATTTATCCATATCGTGTAGATTTTTGGACATATTTGCATGGTTACTACATTTCTGAGAGACGTCATCTTTATAATCATGTCCTCCTGATATTCGTAATACCGGTGTTTTCTGCTTTATTTCTTTTTGCTGTCTTCTGTTTTTCCCATGAGGTGTGACTAATTTTATGAGTCCTGTCAAATAAACTTCTAGAAGCTTGGTCCCCTCTGCTCGTGTTGTTTTAATTGCTGCTACTATTATTATTTTTGTCTCTTGCTTTCCTGTTTATTTTATTTTAATTTGTAGCTCTTTCTCCAGACTCCTGGACTGGATGCTGGTCTCCCAGTTCTCTCTCTTTTCCACTATGTGGGTTATTCATGTTCTCTTAGTGTATTTGCAAGATGCTACAGGTTTAACCTAAGCATAGCTGTACTGTATTACATCTGGTCACTATTTTCCCACTTAAATCGCTCTGTGATCATCGTTGATGTCTCTTCTTTGAACTATGGGACTACAGAACTGCATTTACTAATCCAAAATCCCTGGGCGAGGCATGGGGTCTTACGCCTGTATTCCTAGAGCGAGGGAGGTGTGGCAGGCGATCATGTGACAGCCTGGTTCACATGACCCGTTCCAGGACAGCCAGTTCTACGTAGCAAAACCCTGTCTGATAAACGACAAACAAATAAAATATTGAAGGGGAGGGGTTTCCAGTATCCCGTAGGTATTAGCTTCCCCGTTAGAGACCTGGAAGTGAATTTTCTGAATGGATTTAAGAACTTTGTGACTTTTGAATATGTTTGAGAAAAAAATACATACACTCATTCTACCTACCTATTAAATCAAATTTTATCATGATATTTCTCAAGGTCTCCATATTCTTACTGATTTGAGATTTTTCAGGTCCTATCAGATATTAAAGTGATTATTAAAATTTCTCATATATATATATATAGTCATGTTATAAGATACACATAATTTCCTTTGAGTTAAATCTTTCTTCCAAGTGTATTCTTCACCTTTAATAATGCCTTATAATGTGTGTGGCTATAAAAGTGGGGCTGCTTACATACTTTTGTTGTTCCTTTCCACTTTCCTACATTTCTGTGATTTGGATTTATCCGTTCGGCACCTGTGAAGAGTATTAAACTAGAAGATTTTGTCCTGTTACGTCTCTATCCAGAGGCCATGTCTCTGCTTCTACTGCTTATGGGTTTTGCCACAGGATTCCTCTAATGTTTTCTCCTTGTGTGTCTAGTTTTGGGTTTTTTTAATTGAACAATAGTCACTGCAGTTGAGTGTCTGTTGATTGGGCAGATTTGAGATCTAGGATGATGCTATCTTCCACAGGAAGTATTCACATTTACCTCTGCCCTTAAGCCACAAGCATTTCAATCCAACTTGAAGAGGATTCAAAACTGACTGTAATCTTGTGGCGTCTATTACTAGTTCACCTGAATGCTCGGGGCTTCTCCGCTCTGACGCAGTTTCAAACTCTAATTTCTGTCTTCCCACCAGCCCCTCAGCCACACTCTCTAGGTGTCACATCCACCCCATAGAAAAAGAGGCCCAAATACTCACCTCCGAGTTCCGTCCTCCCCCACACTCTGCCAGGTAGCTTCCCGCAACCCACCGTCTTGCATAGATTCTTTAATCCTGTATCAGCGTTCCTGGTCCTCAGTGGGACGCAGCCCACACTACGTTGTCTTCCGCCACACGGCGAGGCTACGAGGTCGCATCACACTTTCTGTTTCTTAGCATAGAAAAGCAATGCGTTTTTCTCTCGCTCTTTCTGTTGTGGTTATGAAAGTAACTCATTGCTACACTTAACATTTTCGAGAATACCGGGAAAAGCCTCTTGAATGCTATGGACTCAGCCGTTTCGTCGCTTTGTTGATGGAAAGGTAGCGAGGCGACGCCCCAGACACGTCAGTGCGCTTCTCACGTTTCGGATTCTCTGCTGGTTAAATATGCAAATGCGAAACCCACAGATGGCCTGGCTGCACTTGAACAATTTGATAATTTCCTCAAGATAAATGTGTAGACACGGGATTTTATGGGGAAGTAGCACAGTTAATACATGTACAAGGCTTGACCCTTGATCCCCAAGACCAAACACTAAACGTTCCCAGAAACCCAATGTCTGGTCAGAAGATAGAACACATCCCATGTACCGCCAAGTTCTCCAGAGAGCATTTCTAAGGCCTGTCTCTCCAGCAGTGTATGAGAGCCGTGCTGTTGACCTCCAAAGACCAGGATGGAACTTCTGAGCACTCAGTCTCAAAGCAACACGAATAAGATTTGTCATTGAAAACCCTAACGCACAGAATGGTAAAGCATAGTTTTCTGCCCTGGCTTGTGCAATGATGACAGCTTTGATTGCTTTTCACCTTGATATGTAAGATGAGCCACAGAATGCCCTTGTATAAAACTTGGCTTGCTAAAATCACCAGAGGTGAGCACTGACTGCCGGCCCACCAGTGGCCAAAGTAAGGCTCTTCTTCTGGTAGGGTGGCCATATTCCCTCAAGTAAAAAGCAGACCACATGAGCAGGTCGCAAACTTTCCACATTCCGGGTGGCCCAGTGACTACTGAACAGTCTAAGACAGTCAATCTTTAGTTTCAATCTCTGTTAAATTCAGAGTCCAAACCCCTCAGCGAAGCCCTGTGAGACCTGCCCTGTGCCTGCCTTTTCTGCCTGGACTCCTTCCTTTCCCGCCTTCTACTGCGGACACCTGACTTCGTCCTCGCTCTCAGCCATGATTTCCAATCGCCCTACCCATGGACACTGTGTAGCAACTCCGACTTGTGCTCTGAAATTCAGCACAGGCGTCACTTTTGTTCAGATACTGCCCTACCACAGGGCAGTGGCTGTGTCAGGATTACATATTTCCCTTTATACCTTGAGCGCTAGAGCAGAAAGTAACACCCATCAAAGAACTGCTTGCTAAATTAAGTCTTTTCCCTACAGACAACCTTCCGGTTAGGCCTAAACATCCAGGACTTTACTTTTATTAAAGGAAATGCAACCTAGTAGTCTCATTCCCATTTTTAAAAAGTTAGATGAGAAACAGCTGCACGATATCACAGAAGGACGGGACTAGGAGGGACGTGTGTAACAAGCTGGGGCCTTTGTGTTTTGAGTTTAAAAAAAAAAAAAAAAAAACTGAATTCCACGGACATTAGTGTCTTATCCAAGGTCATTCTGCAAAGTCGGAGTGGGAAAGAACCAACGTGCATGGAAGGCTCCAGACCTCAGAGCCGGAACGCCTCCCTCTAAATGCAGGACTGCACGTAGGAGCAACTGCGGAGGAGACGGACTCAGAGAAGGGGAGTCTCTGAGGGTGGCCCCCCGCCGAGGAGACAGCTGGCAGCTCTCATCTTATCTGCCCAGAATGATAAAAAGGAAATTCTACAATATCTACACGGAGAGAGAGATGATACTGTTCTGTGTGTGATCTTTAAAACGCCAACAGCTAATTTTACTCTTTGTCAAATGGAGAAACAGAAACACTAAGGTATGCCTGCCTTTTAAGCCAGGGATCGACAAAATCAAAGCCTTGTTCTAAGGGTGAGCTCTTCTTGGCTTATTTACTAACGGACAACTGCCCTGCATAAACAGCGGATATCTTCCACTGAGAGGTCTCATAAAAATAGCTGAGATATTAAATTTGACAAAAACAACTGGCCTTAATAATTCAATTATTACATTTGAGTAGTATTTCTAAATATTACTAGAAAAATAGGAATATTAAATGACTCAAGTCCTGTCATAACTCAGGGGACTGTTAAATACAGTGGGAAACAGCCTGGGTTCTGAGGCTGATGAATGATTTCAGGTTGGGGGCTTCGCCTAACTTTGAGTAACTTACCACTTCTTACCGGGTTCCCCCGTCAAAGAAGGACCGTAGTAAAGGTGCATGTGTGGTAGCTGTATCAAGGATTAAATGAGATACCTGCAAAGTGTTTTCTTTTTTTTAAATGACAGTCACATGATCAAGCTTAGAGTTATTAATCTTAGCAGGGGCTCTTTGAATAAATGCAAATCGACAACAATCCACAGATCCACCTGGGGCTGGGAATTAACCACTCATGTTCCAAACTGCAGGCCTTCCTGTCACTAGGGGAATAATTTTGGAAGAATATAACACATCCCCAGTGACTTCTATAATATTATGCCACGTGAGACCTACAAAGGAAAACTTGACGAATCACAGGCATCAAATGTTATAACCACCTACAACTTCTGGGTTTCCACAGAGCAGTTCTTCAGAATCATAATTAAGGGTTTGAAAGTCAAATGATATGAGTGCTAGTTTTAATTACCGCTTGGTGAACTTCAGTGTGTTAGAATTGTCACAACTTTCCTTAAGGATTACTCTGAAGCCCGGCAATACAGTGGGAAATTATTAACTCCTACTCGGGTACAGCAATTATCTGCATTACAAGGTTTATGCAATTAGCTGTTTAAGATGTCATTATATTTTGCCATCTGGTACACAGGAGTTTATGCATATGAACAGGCACGTGTTGAAGTGATTTTCACTATATGACTTGTTCTCAACCCGAGCTATCTCTCTAATGAGGGAAGTTACAGTGCACCGTGCATTAGTGGCAGGTGCAAACTATCAAGCTTCATTCTCATCGAAAAAAACCTTCATTTTTCCGTTCTAAAGTATTCTGCGTAAGTGCTGGGAAATTAATTAGTCGCTCGCAATTGAACAACGCCTGCAGGCATGTTCCTCGGCTGTTAGAGGGGGCGCGGCTTCAGTCGGGGACCTCTCCGCCTTACTTGCCCTGACAGCTCTGCAAAGGACCCTCAGGTGGTGGCAAAGACACAGCAGTCGAGCTTGCAAAGTGGAAACGGGACCTGGCCTCGGGGCGCCCTCCACCCCGCTTTGCACCCAAGGAGAAAGAGAAAAGGGACGCTACCCAGAAGGCTCCCTCAGATGGCTGTCGGCTTCCCAGCCCGCCTCGACGTCGGTGTCCCACCGCGGATCCCCGGCCGAAGCACATTAGAGCGGCGCCCTCTGGTGTCCGCTCGCGGCCGCCGGGTCACAGCCGAGGGGCCTGGATGAACTTGCCACACTGGATCGGATCACCAAACTGAAGCTCTCCAAATGCGCCTTTCCGCTGCGCGCAGGCGGAGTGCGCCACCCTGCTGTCCAGCAAGTCTTAGGCGAGTCCTCCACACTGGGCAGGGCCTTAAGCCCCCGGATGATACCCAGGCAGAAGCCCCAGGCTGGGACGCACGAAGCCGAGAGCGGGATTGGGCGGAAGGAGGCGCAGCACAGACCCCACCGCACCAGTACGGGGAGACAGACGTCAAGCGATAGAGAGTAAGGCCAGGCTCCCAAGTCTGGAACCGCCTTTGTACGTTGGTACTCCTGACTAGCTCACTGGCCAAATCTCCCAGAAAGGCAAGCAGACTCCAAGCTGGCACCTAGCCAAGGCTGGCCCAGCACTGCCACAGCAACGTGAAACTGACGAAACCTCCGGAGCCGCCAGAGTCGCCAATTTCTCTGGACAGTAGGCAGTTCCTGGGAAACTTCTCCCTCCAGCTCCCTGTCCCTGCCCTTGGCCCCAGATAGGCAAGTTTCCACTACCCCAGTGTGGGTGCCAGGCCAAGACTCTACTTCGTTCCAAGAGGTCAACTGGCTCCTGGCAAGAAGTTGAGAGTATGGGGTTGATAAAGTCTCCCCTTGAGTCTTTTATTTGGACACTTCCTGCCTCCCAGTTTTTCGCCTCTTACATTTGAGGCAGAGGCTGACTGCAAAGCGACCATGGAGAGAAAACTGGACTCCTTTTTCTCATTTTCTGCATTAGCATTGCTTGGGGAAATGGGAGGAGGGAGTCCAGGTTGAATGCGTTACAGGCAATTCACATTATTTTTGAAGAAGCAAGCTTACGTGAAGCACTAAACCAGGCCCCGTCTCCGCAGTAAAGAATAAAAATACCACACAAGTCAAAAGGGAAACTCAAAAACTGGGACTAGAGGAATAACGCATCCAAATAGATGTGCCATGCATATGAATAAATGAAAACGGGACCAAAGAACTGGTCGCCGTCTCAGAAGGTCGCTACATGTGCAAGACGGGCAATGCCAATGAGGCCTGAGATGCCAAGAGAAGGAAGCAAGTGTCTCGGTTCCACAGAGAAAACCAAGGGCAGACTGAGCGGCTGAGAGTCCTGAAAACCAACAGACAAAATGGAGGAAATGTATGGTTTGCAATTAGTCTGGTCTCTCTAAACTCGGCTTACGGCTCTTATGAATTCTGAGTCTCTGCTTCCCTCTGTGAAAGAGAAGTAATTATTATACCTCCATGAGGTGGGAATTCCACAGGGTTCCATCAGGCAATGACCTTGACCATGGGTGCTTTTATGTTACTGTGTATGACTGCCATTTCCCCTCTAAATGATTTCAAAATGTCTAGACTTCTTGGGTACATAGGTCTAGGCTTCTCAAACTCTGGAGTGTGGCCCATTTTGTTTTCATGCCACCAATTCTTCTGTGACGGACACTCAGGAGTCCCTCTATGTCGATATTTATGTAGCATTTAAATGATGTGAAAACACTGAATTTTTTTTACTACAAGCATATAGCAACTGACTTTCTAAGCAACTGTCCCATGAAATTGTTCCTTCTAAAGCCAGTAACGTGTGACGTCGTTTATTGGGCTCTCAGCAATGACTTTGGCAGACATCTCCATCCTCATGATCCAGAGCTGGGGCTCAGTGTCTCAAACAATCTCACACCTGTCTGCTGTAAAAAGACATTTTGTTTTAACAGCCATCTTGGCGCTTCCCTGACATTGGCCGAGGAAGGTGCTCCCGTCAGAAGTTCTGAAACTTCGACTTGGGGAAAATCAAGGCTTTGTTGGACTTTAGCAGCCGTCCACAGCATTGCCCTTCTTTACGAAAGACCGCTGGAGACAAGGAGCAAAAAGAAGTAGTTTCGCAAACATGGCCACAAACTCATTTATCCTGGCTGCCGTGTGTCTCCATAACACAGAAACACGATGACAAGTTAAACAGAGCATGTGCCCCAACAGTGCTGTCTCTTGTACACCTGCCTGTGGCTGTGTGAGGTGAGGTCACACACTGGAGCCCCAACTCTCCTAACGTGCTTTCCCAAGCCACTTATCTACAGGGTTGTATGAGAGAAGACGAAACGTTAAGACATTAACGTTAAAATTCCAGGATGAAGACTGTAACTTCAGGGAGGAAATATCTGAGTGGAGACATATGCTTTTTGAGCTTTATTGTGTTGTTTTATTATAACAAAATGAAGATCTGGACCCTAGACTTGGAGACAGGAAGAAGCTCTTACTCTAAAATTTAGATCTTAAATTCCAATCAAAAACATTTTTTTATTTCCCCATAGTTCTGTTAAAACCTATAAGATTATGGAACACATAAACACATTCTACAGACATGTCAACTGCTGTTTCTTACAAAGCCCTCTTAATTACCAACCAGTCACCAAAAAGTACATGATAAATAAATAAATAAATAAATAAACTGACAACCTGGCCACCTGATCTTAATTTGATAACTTTAAAGTGCTAGATGCCCAGGAGGGTTCTTCTGCTAATGGATTTCTTGTGCCATGTGCTTCACAATGCAAATCTATTAGGTTATTAGAAACACTGTCACTGTGTGGAGACTGGAGACAACTTGCCAAAGTCTGGCCTCTCAGTAATGTATTGGCAAGTAGACGAATCATAGCCAGAGCTGGCAGGAGGATGTAGGGACTCTTGCCTTTACAGACAACGCTCCAACTTAACTTAAATCTTCCTGTTGCTTAATTTTCAGGCAGTGGGTGTGTGTGTGTGTGTCTGTGTGTGTGTGTGTGTGTGTGTGTGTGTGTCTGTGTGTGTGTGTGTGTGTGTGTCTGTGTGTGTGTGTGTGTGTGTGTGTGTAGGCCAGAGACCGATGTTAAGTGTCTTTGAGACAAGGTCTTTTACTGAACCTGGAACTTGTCAATTTGACTGGATTTGCTGACCAGCAATCCTAAGGATCTCCCAACCTTCCCTCCCCCTAGCTTTTGACATGGTTCTGGGGAATGAATGACCTCATACTTGTGCACCAAGAACTTCATAGACAGAGCCATTTTCTCAGTTCTACTTTAAGACCTTTTGGTAAGTCTGGTTATACAGCTGGCATGAAGGAGGCACTCTGGATGGGGTTGGTGGTTTGGGTTTTACGCTTTGATGGATAAGAAGGGGAACTCATGCATAAGTTTCCACAATGGCAACCCCAAAATATTGAAAGTAGTATAATTTGCTTCTCTGTGTAATCCAAACCTTTCATTATGAAATGTCACTACCATTACAAGGGCACAATGCATAATATCTATGTACAAAAATACATAGTATTGGGCTTGAGGTATGGCTCAGGGGAAGACACTTCCCCAGCATGTGTGAAGCCCCAGGGCTGGGGCGAGGGTAACCTCCATGTCTATTACTGTCATAACACAACAAAGCACAACCGCTGTAGTTCAATGCCAGGACAGCAATTGCTGTATGAAACTAAACTCTGCACTGGGCTGTGTGACGATATTTGGCTGTGTGGGCCATTAGGCGAGCGTAGGCTAATTATACTAATAGAAGTTTAAGTCAGTCTGTCTCTGGCTTCACCTACCGGCCCTCCTGCTCCTTTTTTCCACAGTCAACACTTCTTGAGGAAACACTGCAATAATAAGCACTACATAGCTGTAAAAGCCAGCCTCTGCTACCCCCATAGCGTGGCAGAACCAGAAGCACCCACCTATCCTGCCTGCTTTGTCTTGATGACTTTTACCAGTGCCCCAGAGTTGGTGCCAGTAAAGTCACTTTATGTGTAGTCAGGGGAAGGCTCCCTGTGACCCTGCTCTGCTGCTTCTTAAAGCAGGTGGGGGTGGGGGCAAGAGCAACCAGGAAGCAGCATCCACCACAGCTTCTGCTTCAGTTCCTTCAGGTTCTGACCTTAAATTCCTGCCCTGCCTCCCCTCAGTGATATACTGCTACCTAGAACTGCAGGATGAAAGAAACCTTTACCTCCACCTCCCAAAAAAGGTGGCTCCCTTGACCTCTCTGATCCTGCATTCCCTCTTGTAGGAACTTTCAGTTTAACACTTCAGAGGTGTTATGGAGGAAAAAAAGAAGACATGTAAAACTCCTAACTGACTTCCCAGTACTTAATACTGCACATTGAGGAGAGGTTCTGAAGCAGACTTAGGGCTGTTGACCAAGGATGGCTTATACCTCCAGGACTGCGTGTCCTCATCTTTAAAACAGGGACAATGCATATTATATACAGTTATGACATCCAAATGGCAATTAACAACGTATAAGGAAGGATTATAATTAAGTGGGCATAGCCAGCCATTAACATGTTTCCTTCATCCATGAGATTAGCTAGAGAGAACAGCTTATAGCTTGTTCTCAAATCAGCCTCTCAGGGTTCCTGGCTGGCAAAGACCTAAACACCTAGACAATGTATTTAAGTTGTATTTTAGAAAAAAAGTGCTACTGCTGTTTTAGAAGTAGGTGGGGGTTCAAACAGTAGTAGTAGTAGTAATAATAATAGTAATAATAATAATAATAATAATAATAATAATAATAATAATAATAAACACAGTTGAAGTTCTGAAGGAGGAGGAAAAGCAGAGTTAGTGACTGCTGTCCACAGATACTCCTCTTAGTGAATCTGGCTGCTCTCAGTGGTTGAGGACTGGGATCAAAATCCAGCCAAACCTTCCGGAGCGCGAACAGGTTCAATCAGAACTGCTACTGTTCTGTTTCCCAACGCACATTTTCAGTGTCCTCTGGTCTGCTGCTGCCAGCAGAACCTGTTCCTCTGGATTGATTGCTGGTGTGAGCTCTGCCCCAGACCCGGCCTAGCTAGGACAGGGCCACCTTCACGTGGCCAGCTTCTCGCCACCGCGCCAGTTAGAACTGTAGGTGGCGCCCCGCTTCGCCTAGCCCGGGGAAACTTGAGGGTGAGCAACGGGGTCACCAGCTGCCTTCTCTTAAAAAAAAAAAAAAAAAAAAATTTAAATAGTCCGCCCCAACCCCACCCCCACCCCGCGCCCTGCCTGGTTCCCTCTCGCTCCCCTGGGACCTGGGGACCGACCAGCGGGGCGCTCCTGGGGGTGCTCTAACCCCAGCCCCACAGGGCGCCCTCACCCCACGCCCTTTCCCCAACTTCAGCAGAGGGAAATGAGGGCTGGGGACAGTGTGACCCCTGGTGTGACCCCGTGGGTTCGGGGCGGGGCGAAGCGGCTTTACAGACTCCTGAAAGGCCGAGTCTTAAGAGATTTGGTACGGGAGGTGACAGGCTGCACCTGCAGGGCCCGCGGGGACTGCCGGCCAGGGCGGCCGTCAGGGGCCTGCGAGCTCTCCCTGGGGTCTCCCTGCTCTCCGGCCCCTCCTGACCCTACAATGCTGAATTCCCAGATTCTGACCCCAGCCCTCGTGCGTGGGGTACACGCAATGGGCAGTTGGGGGGTCGACCGTAGCCTGGCTCGGAGCACGAGGAGAGAGAAGCAGCAGGGTCTCACGGTGGCTGGAGCAGAGTGACCGATCACCGGGACGCCACGCGGGGAGGGCGGACGAACCGGGCCTCAGCCACCCCAGGCCCTGGTTGCTCAACAGTGGCCCCTGAACGCGTCCCGGTCAGGGAGTCCCCGAAGTCCTTCCACCGCAGCTCGGGGTGAGCTGGGATTTGCTCCTCCGCAGTTCGCAGATTTCCTGGGGTCTTCTGAAGCTGAGCGCCGCGGTTAAGCGGGAGCCTGGGGTCCTCTGCCCGCTCCCGGCGGCCTCAGGGAGGGGAGAACCGCTGAGCGGGTTAGCGAGAGTGGGAGAGGGAAAAGTGAAAGCGGAACTGGGCGCCGCACAGAAGTCTAGCAGAGCAAAGCCTACAGCTGCTACAAGAGACTGTTGGGAAAACACGCCGCATTCTTTACTCGGGGTCCTTTTCCTTGATCTGAAGAAGTAAAATACACCAGACTCCGGTCCCCCCACCCCTTTTCCAAGTCCTTAAAAAAACTGTTGGGGAACCTTTAAAGAAACAACGACGACGACGGGTATGCACAGTTGGGACACTTGGTTGCTGCAGCACTACTTAAATTGACAGCTTTTATCTTAGGAAAAGTAGGGGTGTTTCCATTAATTTTTTGCGCTTTGGAAGGCAGGGTCCCTAAGAAGGAAGTAAACGATGGAAACAGGGAGTGGGGACACACTGTAGCACTCTGGCGTCGGAGCTTCAGCACTGAACTCTTCCTCCCTAGCAGTAACTGTAACAGGACTATCCCCAGGCCTAGTCTCTAAGGCAGTAGTCTTAACAAAACAAAAAGCAGGCAGCGTTTCCCCTTCCCTGAACTGCAAGGTATTACTTCAAGCTGTAATTTCCAACAGAAGTGGTCTTCCCATTCTCTGGGGGACAGGAGCTGGATTTGGCCTCTTTCAAATAAGCAGGTGTGTGCTGTGTTCCCAGGGCTGATGGGTGGGAGGCACCGGAGCCCCAAAGGCAGTGTCCTGGTACCCTTTCCTGGAAATCCAAGCAGAGAATAATGAGCATGTACAGATTTGCTTCCAAGGTTAGCAAAACTGGTGGGTGGGTTGGGTGGTTAGGGCTATGTCCTGCCCACTCAGCACCCTCCCTCCCTCCCTCAGTAAACAGGGTGAAAAGCAGTTTTTTCCCTGGAGGCATAGATGGGGTCTATACTCCCTGTTCCAGGGTTAAACCTATGTCAAGGTTGAAAGACAAGTTCATAGGCCAACTGGGTGAATAAAACTTACAAGGAGCAGAAGAGTAAGAAATTTACTGAAAGTTGGAATCATCTTTCAAAAAGCTAGTTTAAGAAGGTCTACATAACTGTATGGGGGCTACTGGAGGACCAGAACCAAGTTGGGGTGCGTTTGTGTTTGCTAAGAGGAGTCGGATGTACTGTGTACTGTGTACTGTGTACTGTGGCATCTCAGACTCATGGAATCAGAATGTTATGTTTTCTCAGCAAAGTACTTTTGGTAATTCCCCTGCAGTGTGGGCTCTGCTGCCTTCCCAGGCTCTCCTGCCTGAGCCTTCACACAACTCCGCAACATTTCACAAAGCATGAGAAGCCCTCAGCTCAAGCACAAGGGGGCTGGACCGCCTGCCCTGGCACCAGAACCCCATTCTGTGTTCACACTCCTCCAGCTAAGGAGCAGGGGCTTACCCACTTCAGCTTGTGAAGGACAAGCCTGACTCAAGGCCCAAACACAAGGGACATGGGGTCTTAACTCTGGGTATTGGAAGGAAGGATTACAATAAATCAATAAATGAAAAAGGGAAAACTGCAGCAAAGAGCCACAGCAAACAGTGGCAAATAGCGAGGCCTAGTCACTCTGCTCCAGAAACAGACACTCTGTGGTTTTAAGTTGGGTCGGGTTGGGTCATACCTGTCCACCTTTCTGCGGGAAGCCCTCTCTGTGAGCAGACAGGCCGTCCCACCCCTGGTGGGAAAGGTGTTTCTCTGAAACCTTTTAACAAGGTGATAGGCTGCAGTGTTATTAAGTACTCCCTCCAGGGGCACTTAAAGGCCTGGAAGAGTTCTGTTGTCCTGAAGGTTTCAAGGAGTGCGGTGTTCCTGCAAGAGTGAATTCACTGAAGTTTTGTCCAGGTCATGCTACTATTCACTGATGTGAAGAGACGGCCTTTTTATTTTTCTTTTGGTTGGTCTTTGGTTTGGGTTTTTGTATCTAGTTTGTTTTGGTTTTAGTTTTTGACTGCTTACAATATTTCAAATCCGTGGAACATTTCCCCCTAAGGAGGTTGGTAAACTTGCTGAGGTGGTGGGCCCACGGACTGATGTGCATTACCGAACTCTCAGACCGGGTTCCTGGGAGTTGAGGAAACAGGCACAGTGGGACTGGGACGCTCAGGAATCTCTAACAGGGAGAGATCAGTGCCAGGGGCAGCCTTGCGAAGTTCAGCTGATCTTCCTTTCAGGAAAACTCGCAGAGGCACTCAGTGGGCTTCAACTTCCCCAAGAACCAGGGGTTGTTCTGTGGTGGCGTCCTCTCCTTCCCCTAGGGATGCTCAAGACGACCGCCAAGTCCGGGACACCAAGCGAGGTCAGGTCCCGGGCCAGAGGGCGGCGCCCAGCTGCCACCTCCTTCAGCAGCCGGGGGAGCGGTTGTGACCTTGGCTGCAGCGTCTGTGTCTACAGCTTCTGGCCTCGGCGAGCCCAGATTCGGGCTCTTCTCTGAGTCTGAAGTAGGCATCTCCGTGGTCCGGGTGGGGGTTGGGGGGATCGGAGCGAGAGGCGGAATTGAATTAATGTTCAAAACTCGGAAACTGAAAAAATCGGCGGCTTCACAAAATCCCCATAAGGATGCTGGGAAGCAGAGGCTGAGCAAGGCCATGCACCCCAGCGTCGGATGTCAGGTCTTTCAGATGGGGGAAAACGGATTTCCTGCACTGGATTCCCAAAAATGTTTAAAGTAAAAGTACTGGAGTTTCTAAAACGTTCAGCCTCTTTAAGGGTTGCGCGCCTGTGGTGGTGACAGAGAGCCTTGGGCTGCTAGAATAATTTGCCAGGCCAAAAAGCCAGGAGCAAGGCATGCAGGCACGCCCTGCTCTGTATTTTCATTCATTTGTTTTGGAAATTCTGTTAATGAGATTGACCGAGTGGAATAGCGGACTCACACTAACTCCTTGGAAGGGATCAACTTTTCTCTCCTCTCAGGCAGCCAGACTCTTTCTGGCTAAAGGGAAACTTAACCTCGGAACCTACAATCCCAGACATTGACATCCCCCAGGGGCCACCCATTTCTCTTGGGGAGTTCCAGGCCTGCGGGCCCTGGCCCTTCCTAGGCTGTCACACCTGGAAAAGCAGTTAAAGCACCTGGGGCTGCAAAGTGCATGGGCAGAAAAAAGTGGGGCATTACTTTCCAACAAGGGTGACCTAAGCCTGCCAGCACCTACCTTGTTCTGGAAACACCTAATCCCCATTTCCTCTATAAAGCTTAAAAGCAACTTGCCTCCAATCCAAAACTGCAAACACAAGCACAATTGGTCCCTTAAGCAGTCCTTTCCTGTGACCCTTCCCAAAGCCTTGTTCAAGGATGCACTCTGGGGACCCTTAAAAGGAGAGAGAAATTCAGGCGTTTCTCTTTCCTTTAAAACTAATAATGACACAAAGGAGCACGCCAGGGATTCAGGGTTGTTTCGTCTTCATAATTCAGTGACAGAGACTGGGCCTAAGGTAACAAGTTGTATGGGAAAGAAGATGTCACAATAGGGAAAGGCAGGAACTGGAGCCTCAGAAACATGTCTCCCAAGAAAACGGTGCCTTCCTCCCACCTGGGGAGTGAGATGAGAATTACTCAGCATGTACTAGATATATAGGGTCAATACTGAGTGTTTGCCTTCATCTGGTGAAGTGGGAAACTCTCCAGCTCATAGAGTATTGGCCTATTCTTAATAATAATAAAGACTGGCTGATCTCCATGCTTCATGCCAACATCATAAAAGATAGATAACGTGCTTAGGGACCTTATCTGAAACCCAAGAGTCTTTCAAAGATCCATCTATTCTGCCTAACCCTTGCTTATTCTGTGTATTCAGTAGTGTAATAATAACCTCTAACATTCGTGAACTTGTTTCTTACTCCTGCCTTGTGGGTAAGCACTTTCACGAAACATCTCTTTTGATTATGGTCCCTCTATGAATTAATTGCTGATATAGCCCTACTGCATAAAGGCAGGAAACTGAGGCAAAACTAAACTAGCTACTTTCCCTGTGGTTACCCAACAACACATGTCAACACTAGCAAGTGGTTTTGGCCCTAGCCTTTACTACAGATGAAAAATATCCAACAGCAGTCCTTGTATGCAACCCTGCTCAGCCTGGAGTTGTTTTCTGAAACAGTAGGCAGGGAGTAATTAATACCATTAATTTGGCCAATCTAGACAGCCAACCTGGCACAAAGCTACTACCCACTAAAATGTTACTTGCTCTGAATATCTAAGTGGTTATGTACATTTTGTATACAGATTATTAAAAAGAAAAAAGAAAAATTTTCCACTCTGCAAATCCTTTTGACTGATCTAGATAGTCTTTCTCCCTTTCCTCAGAAATAGACCCATGTGTCACTGTGGTCTTCAAAGAGCATTCATTGTGTGCTAAACACACTTAGAACTGGTCCTTCACTGACTGCCATCCTTCTTAAAGGAGACCACCTGAAGGATGTTCCCTTTCTGTTTAGTAAACCTCACCGCCCAGATGGAGTCCTGAAACCATTTGCCTTCTGCATTTGTACAGAAGAGGAAAGGGAGCCATTGGAAGGGGAGACTAGCTGAGGCCAAGGCTGACAAGGAACCCAGAACTCTACTTCAGTTCACTGGGGCCAGTCTTCTGCCCGAAAGGCATATGGCCCCTGAGACTAAAACACACTTTAAAAACAAAGTTTTAACAACCCTCCCTCTTTTTTTTTTTTTTTTTTGGTCCAGATGATCAATAAAAGAAGGCTCTTGGTGCTTTCTTTATTTCAGATGTGTTCTTAGAATGTCTTCACCAGATGTTCGCCCAGGAACTTTGGCATTGCATTCTGTGACCTCAGTTAATGATACTCTTTTTCTTCCTGAAAAGGAAAATTTTGCTTGCCTACAAAAGACCCCGGTCTGTACAGACTCCTTAACCCCGGATTCCCTCGCACTACCTTTGTTCAGACTTTATTTTGTGCCAGCTTCCATTCCAAGTCCATGCTGCAGAAGATAGGGGTACTGGGCCGGAGTGATAAGGTCTTTTGGTTTTCCTCCCTTTATATGCGCGAAGCTGAATCCTTCCATTTGGTGCTGGCGCGCACGCGCGAGTGTACACACACACACACACACACACACACACACACACACACACACGCACACACGTGTACTGTGCACGTGTGAGCGCCCATGGATTCGTGTGCGCGCACTTGCGATTTAAACGGGCACGACGAAACGCGGGACTGAAGCAGTGAGTTATTTCTGTGGTAGATCGGCTGGGTCGCGCCGCCGCACTCCCTGGTTCAGCGGAGCCGCCGGTGGCCCAGCCGCACTGCGGCAGCGTCTGCACCCGGGGCGGCGGCGCGGGCCAGAGCTCCCATTGATTTCTCCGGTCGCCAAAGGGAACCGAGTTGACTGCGGGAGCTTCGCACGGTGCATGCGGATGGGGTTTAGTACCTGCGCTTTAACTTTTTTTCTTTGGGGGGAGGAGCCGAGCCGTGGGTGCTGGAAGGGAGATTTCGCTTTTCCGTTTTAATTTCCCTTTACTCCCTTAAAGAAAGAAAGAAAAGGAGAAAGAAAATGGCCACCAGCGCTCGCGAGCCCTGGGAAGGCCGAACCTTTGCAGACCTGAAGACCACCGCTGAGCGGGCCCCTACCCTCTCCCTCCGGCCTCCTAGACAGCTACCAAGGGGAAGGGGCTTCCGCACTAGGATCATTTGTGCGCGTTCGCTTTCATTCGGACAATCAGTTGCCATTTTCCCCTTTAGGATTGATCCTTCTGTCTGGTTTTTTAAATAAAAATGCGTCCAGAATAGATTTCATCTGACTTCGAAATGCAAGCGGAGGCAAACCCCTAACCAGATCTGGGGGGCAGCACTAGAGGAGTTAACTAATTAACTAACTGCAAGCTGTGTCCCAAGGGCTGCGAATCCCAAGCACATCCATCTAGAGCATTGCTCTCTCTTACTGTCCCCTCGATGGTCTCCACAGCCACGCATATGATCACCCCAGACTGATAATTTGCGTCTTAAAAGTGGAATCCCAACCACTTGGGGACAGCTTAGACACCCTATTTTAGTTTCAGGACAAAAAACAACCTGCGTGAATGTTGTCAGGCTGAGAAAACCTTTACTCCATGCTTGCACCACTTTGAGCCAATGTCACTTGTGGAACTGGGACGATAATTGTAGCGTTGGCCTGTAGGAATGAAAGTGTTGTCCTGGGTTGTATAATAGCAACTTAGCAACGTGCCTTGGTTTAGACGGGTGCAACTTCCCTGGAGTTTGTTTGTAGTTTTAAAGGGCTTAAGTGTCATGCAGACTGCAAAGGAGCGGCTTCCCATGAAGGAAGGCTGTCTGGTCCAGCACTCAAAGATGGCTTTGCAGGCCCCATCTTTACATGCAGTCCCAACATGTAGCTAGTATACAGGGCTAGAAATCTTGTGTCTCCCAGAATAAGAGAAGGCAGTGGAAAAGAAGAGGCCAAGCTGGTGGTTCTCATTTACTTGACAAAGTTGGTTGGATTGACCACAGTAGGAGTCCATACCCCTATTTAAGGGACAGCAAAGCCAAATGGAACAGTTCAGTTGGCACTCCGGTGGAGTACACAAGGAGTATGTGCCCAGTGGAGCAAGCTCTTCCATACCGCCACAATGGAGCTTTCTAACAGTGTGGCAGAGATGATACACGTGAGTCCTAATGATGATAAAAATAACATTGATCAATTTTACTTCCTCCGGCATTTACAGTAGACAGTTAGGTGCTTGGACACAAGCTCTAAGCCATCGGCAGCACACAGCATCCCTGCTGATGTGATCTAGAGACGGGCATTTACATTCAGCCATAAGGGGAGACGTGCAAAGTTAACATCTAGGCCCACATGGAAGTAACCTACTCATTCCTCGAGCTTGCCCCAGGTCAGCTGCAACTCTGCTTCTCTGAAAGCCCAGGATCCAAGGCTACACAAATTAAACACATGAGAACACAAAGTTTAGGCCTTTAGCTTGTAAATGCCGCTCTGACAGACCAAGACTTTTTACAGTGTCTTCTGTATTTAAAAAAATAAAAATCACTGCTATGAAGCCAGTCAAGAGCTTTTAAACATTGTTAGTTTGTTTGTTTTTGAGACAGGGTTTCTCTGTTGTAACTCTGGCTGTCCTGGACTCACTCTGTAGCCCAGTCTGGCCTTGAACTCACAGAGGTTCACCTCTGCCTCCTGAGTGCTGGGATTAAAGGCCTGTACCACCACCGCCTGGCTAAATATTTTTTTAAGAGAAAAAAAAAAGTCACAAAGTAAACTTTCTTACAATTGGACAAGTCTAGTGAAAGTCACAGAGTGTTGGTAGCTTTTGGTCAGGGAAAACGAGTGTACAAGATCATGAAGGTAATAAATATTGTCTTGGTAATTATAGTGTTTCTTGGTTGTTTTTATTTTTAAAGTAATATAAAAATACTATAGGAAAAAACCTCCAATTGTATCTGATTGGGACTAACCAATCTACACTAACCAACACTGGTGTGTTCTAACCACCAGTGAAGTGCTTTATAACGTCCAACATAGGATACAATGCCGTGCCAAACTGCACCTGTGAGAGACGGGGGTTGGGGTGCTGCCCTTCAACCTATCACACACCTGGAGACAACTCTCAGCAGTTGAGAAACGGGACATTTCTTGAAGTCCTGAACACACTGCAATGACTGGAAAGACCTAGTGAGGACATCAAAACAATACATGCAATTGTAAAACTAAAGTGCCAGTTTGGCTTTAAAAGAAAACACTAAGAAACGGGAGGGTGAACTTTATCAGCTCTTCGACACTTCTCCAACTTAAAATAATTAGCTTAGGAATCAGTGGGTATCTCTGTGAGCGTCACCTGCCTAAGAAAAACTCCATTCTGGACATGGTACAAAAACTTTAAAGGACCCAGGCAGTGTTCTAAATAATACGTGCTATCATGATACTGTTTGATTATCTGTAGCATAAAATGCAGCTATCTTCTCAAATTCTGACCTTGAGAAACTAAACATTGTAGAACACTAGTGTCATTGTAACCTACTCTTCAGCGTTCACCTCATATTTTCAGTTTGGTCCACTATGTGCTTGCAGTTCAATAAGAGTTTAATTGGGTATTGCTAATAAAGTATTAGAATTGAAGAAAGGGTGGTGGAGGGATGCAGCTCGCTTTTTGGAAAAATGTCACATGTCATATATGTTTGTGACCCAGAGAGGATTACTATGCAGTAGCCTTATGGCTAATAAGATAACCCAACAGTGCTTCAAAATGCTTTCTGTGTAAAGACCAGAGCATGCCTTAGTCATCTTGCCTGTATCCTCAGGCCCTATTATAACAGCTGGCATCACAGGGCATTCGGTAAATATTTCCAGACTTGAATTTATTTGATAGTTGACTGTTGCAAACACTTTTGACAGTGAATGTAAATTTTGGTAGTGGTCAGGGCCGGTAGAAATGATTCCACAATGGGACAGCTGAGAAAACTTAGCTTCTAGGACTAGAGAGATGGCTCAGAAGTGCAGAGACCATTGGCTTGTCTTTCCAGAGGACCTGGGTTCAATTCCCAGCATGGTGGCTCACAACTGTCTCTAACTCCAGTCCCAGGGTATCCAGTACTCTCTTCTGACCTCCATGGGCAGCAGATACCCACATGGTGCACAGACATAAATGCAGGCAAAACATTCACACACATAAAAGAAATAATTTTTAAACTGTTTAGACTGGCCGTCTCATGACAAATTAAAATGTGTTTGATGGATTCTCAATATTATATGTCTTGAGAGGACTAGCAAACAGACAGGAATATTGCTAAAGCTGGAAGTACTCAGACCACTTCTTGGCTTCTTTAAAAACCTACTTCTTTTTTTCAGTATACAATGTACATAAAGTACATGAAAAACTTGAAATTTTCAAGTTTCAGTCCATCCCTGCTTGCAGCTAAGCAGCCATTGCAAGCACACTGGCCACACTAAGGCCTCTTTGTGACTGGCTCTCCTCCTCGTTCTCTTTTGGTTTTCTCTCCTCGGTAAACAGAAAGCAAAGGCCATGCCAAGTAACAAAATGTTCTGAAGGTAAATGCCGTTCTTTCGAGCCTCATTTCACTGATTAGATGACTCTCTGTATCTGCAGTACAGCAAAGACTTCTGCATATTAAAGTTCAGAGTGTTTCCCTCCAAATAATTCATTTTTGAGAGGAAAAGCAAGTTGTTTCTTAAAAGCAGTGGCCTACGAGGCCCACTCACTGCCTTCCTAGTTTCAAAACTCTGTGGGTGCAGCATATTTATAACTCTGAGAGTAGAGAGAGACAGGCATATAAAGGGGCAGACAGTGGCACTATCTAGTTCTCTGATTTTATATACTACGCTGTCTATTCATTTAGTTTTGAGATAGGAGCTGACAACCTACTCCAGGCTGGCTGGAACTCTCTGTCTTTCTCTGAAGCAACATTAGCCTCAAGTTTATGATCTTCCTGCCTTAGTCTCTTTCCCAAGAGCTAGGATTACAGGCATGCAGCACCAATCCTGGCCTCAACATGAGACTATTTATAGAGTAAGTTACCAAGTCAGAATTAAAGTAAGTCACTTACGGAGGAATTCTACTTAATTAAATATATGGATATAAATTCAATTTAATGAAATATAAAATTTCTGAAGTTATTCCATAAATATAAAATATTATAATATGTTATATTTAATTTGTGTGTGTTTCTGTATGTGTGTGTGTGAGAGAGAAAGAGACAGAGTCAGAGGTGGACAGACAGACAGACAGACAGACAAGAGATAGAACCTAGAATCCAGGGCCTTGTTCATGCCAGGCAAGCCATCTACCACTGGTCTTTACTGAAGAACTCAATATTTATTTTTTTAATGTAACACAGGGATAGTCATCTCCCATCAGAGTTGTTTACTCTAAATTTCTCTAGTGTTAATGATACTAAAACATTAGCTGACAAGCTAACGACTTAGAGACATAGACTGCCTTACCAACCACAGTAATGACCTAAAGATATTACCGCTCTACCAGTCAGAAGAACAGTTCAGCAGAGTAGTGTTCACTTTAAGAGAAAGGACGACTTTCCCAACCACTGTGCAGAGATGTGTAGTTTTGTTTTGTCTTTTAAACCAAGCTGTTTACTAAGCATCTTCTGCTCCAGGTTAGCCTCTGGGTTATTTTGACCAAGTTTCCTACTTTTTAAATAAGAGGAGGTAAGAGTGTGGCTCAGCTGGTAGAAACCTTCAAAGCCTTAGGTTTGATCCCCAGAACTCCGTGAACTGAGCGTACACTGAGCATGAGCCTGTAATCCCAGCAGTATGGAGGTAGACACAGGAAGATAAAGAATCCACGACTCTCACTGACTACATAGCAAGTTCAAGGCTAGCCTGAGGTATATGAGATTTTGTTAGAACGTTTAAAAATTATTAATTAATACAATTGTTATCTCTGCTGCTGCTGTGATGAAAGGGTCCCAGCCAAGAGTCGCCTGACTCTGCCGATGCCTCGCCTGCTTCCGCTTACAAGCGTCCCTGTCTTCCGGACCATCTCCCAGTGTTCCTCCTCGTGGTTCCCGGCACTCAGGAGCTATTTCTGAAATGAATGTTTATATGTTTACTATGCAGAAGAACGGATGCTTAGAATTTAAAAAGAGCTGGGATACCAAATAATCCAGAGATTTTCTTCAGAGCTAAGGCTGAAGTAAGGGGCCGAGTGCTTACCAGGCACGCGTGAGACTCTGGGTGTAATTCCCAGTACAGGAAGAAAGAAGACATTTTATTTTTCAGATGAGGATATTGAGGGTGGTCCTGATAAATCAGGTTATTTTCAAAGATCACACAGTCAGAGCATGTGGAACTAAACTCCAAGAACACACATACACACACAAACGCACACACATACACACACATACACACATATACACACACACACATACACACACATACACACATATACACACACACACATACACACACACATACACACACATACACATATACACACACACAAACACACACACACATACACACACATACACACATATACACACACACACATACACACACACATACACACACATACACATATACACACACACAAACACACACACAAACACACACACATACACACACATACACACATATATACACACACACATACACACACACAAACACACACATACACACACATACACACACATACACACATATACACACACACACATACACTACATACACACACACACAAACACACACATACACACACATACACACACACAAACACACACACATACACACACATACACACACACACATACACTACATACACACACACACAAACACACACATACACACACACAAACACACACACATACACACACATACACACATATACACACACACACATACACACACATAAACACACACACACACACACACACACACACAAGGGCAGCTTTCATTATTCAGTCTTAACAAGAAAGGAAATTTTGATACATGAGTGAAACGTCAAGACACTATGCTAAGTGAAATAAGCCAGTCAGTAAAAGAGAAGCAAGATACAGTTCCAGGCTCTGAGATGAGGGGAAGAGAAAAGGAGCCACAGTTTGGGAAGATGTAAAAGCCGAGGGGCTGGGTGGCGGAGAACGCTGTATACCCACGAATGCACTCAGTGCCACCACCTGCACATATAAGACAGTTCAGGCCAAACACTGTGATATACACAATAAACGAGGAGAGACTGCCTGCCCCAGGAGCACCCAAGGCGGGTCAGATCATGTCTTGCCTCATCCTATAATGATCTTGGGATCTTAACTGGGCTCAGAGACTGACACCCACCTACTCTGATTTATATAAACAAGAACAAGAACAACTCCCGCTCAGAAACAACTTTTGTTAGAGTCCTCCTTGCTGGCTGCATTCTGGAAATCTTGTGGACAAGAAAAGTCAAGAGAGGAGCAGAATTCCCGGATTCAGTTGGAAACGAGACCTGAAGCCAGCGCCCATGTCACCTAGTCCCAGTTCTCATTTCCTCCTTCTACTTTTTGATGAGTGTGGTGTGCTCTTAATATCAGCACGAATGTGCAGAGCCAAGAGTTGCCAAACTCCAGTTGTGCCCTTATTTTCTTGTTTTTGATTGTCAGCGTTTACAGATTCCATGTTACACTAGGCAAATTCTACCTCACCACAGCGGGAGCACTGGGGTAGTTAGACCAGGCATTGCCCAGTGGCTGAGGAATTCTTGGACAAGGTTCCTATCCTTCCCGCCCTTTTTCCCTTTACTCACATCCAGAGCACCACAGTGAAGCCTAACCTCCTTGTGCCCACACTGTCCACAGACAGCATTGGCTTAAGATGTGGTGGGAAGTGTGTGTCAAACATCCCAACATCAGAAAATCTGTATCGCTTTTAGAAAACCATCCTGGACTTTTGTACTGTTTTATGGATATTGTGTATTTCACAAGTTCTTACCCTTTCCTCTTTGATTATTAATAAACTCAAGGTAAAAATCATGTGTGTGTGTGCAAATGTGCAGGGCAGAGGAGGATACTGGCTAGGCTGTCTGGCTTGCCAGGGAGCTCCCAGGATTTAACTGCCACCCCCCAACACCCCCAGCACTGAGACCACTGTTACATGGGATGCTACATTGCTTTCATATGGATGCTCAACGTTTTGTGCATGCTTGCATGGGACCTACCGAGCCATCTCCCAAGCCCTCGAGGTCAAAATTTTAAATCAACCTTTATAAAGGACATATGATCCCATCTCACGGACTTTAGACACTTCTCATTTGCACTTCATTTTTATCGTGTGTGTGTGTGTGTGTGTGTGTTATACACACTGCTATCACAAAAATCTAGGAATATAGGAGAGGTGAACACGACTAAACAGCAGCATCCCTTGCCCTCTAATGGCTACTAGTAGTCCAAGCCCTCACAGAGCAGGATCCCAGGTTTTGTCTTGTTTTCGTTTTCCAGTTTCTCCTTCATGATCTCACTGAATCCTCATCGAATCTTATGAAGACAGCAAGGCTGATGATATTTACATTTTACAGAGGAGGAGGTCGGAGGGGCTTGCCAGAGAAGTTGACCTGTCCAAAGTCACAGCAGGTAGAGCCTGGGAAGTGAGAACACATCCCCAGCTGAGGCCGTCGCCCTCCTTGAGCATCCTGAAAACTATTCTGTACTGTCTAAAAACACGCAGGTGTAACTCTAAGTACCAGCCTGGACTTTGTTTCACTAATCCAACGCCTTTTCTTCCATCGGGTTCATGAACAGTGTGTCCCTTTTCCCAGGCTTCTTTCAGACTTTGGTAGCAGACACAGTCACGTGCTCCTTCCCTGCTCCTTCAGAGCAGCCTCTGCATGGCATAATGAGGCTGGCACTGGGCTAGGGGTTAATTCTTTACCTGTGCAGTCAGCTCCTTAACTCTGCCAGTTTCAGGTTTATCATCTGCAGAATGTGGTGGCTGGATCCTCAGGAGCTCCCGTTCAGTTCGCTCCTCCCTAGTGACCCCCGCAGCTCACCTAGATGGCCTTATGTTCAGTCTCTCGCAGTTGTTGTGTCCATGGTGAGAAGGTTGGGTCCATATGCTTACTTTTGATTATGATTGCACACTGTAATCATAAAAAATTATACTTTAGAAATTAAGTCCTTATTCCTTCCTGAAGGAGATATCACAGACTAGAGCTTTGAAGAGAAATTCTAAATGAATTGGATATTCTATTCAACTATTGAGGCTAGGTATAAAGGTGCTTGAGTATCTCCCCACAGCTCCTTGAGCCTCCGCATCCTCAGCTGTGTAGGGGGTTGGCACCTATCCAGCAAGAAGGTTAAAGGTGATTAGCATGGCCTACTGGGAAAGGCAAATTCAGTCTCTCTTCATGCTCACAATTCTCCCTTGTGATAATGCTCTGTCTTGCAAAAGCACACCCTTGACTTTGTTCAGGACCAGAGCATTGAGGCTGGGAAGGTAGCCACTTTCTGTGTTTACCACACAATTAACAGCTATCTACTGAGAGTCTACTATGGGCGCTTTACATAGACATACACAAGAATGAATAAAATAACTGTCTCTATGAGCATATAAGTATTTTTGACATTTTTGACATAAGTATATTTGACATGCAGAGCTTTAGATGAGTGTAAGATGTTAGAGCAAAGGAGTTTTTGACCAATCTGCCTGAAGAGTGAGAAGTGGCATTAAGGAAACTGTTGGAAAATGAATGGAACAGGGAGAAAACATCAAGGACTCTGGGCAGAAGGAAACGCACAGACATACACATACACATACACACACATAAACACACACAAACACACACGTACACACAAACACATGTACTCACACACATACAAACACACACACAAAGACACACATACTAACACACACACATACACACACAAACACACAAACACACACATACACGAACATACGCACACAAACACACACATACACGAACATACGCACATAAACACACACAAACACACACGTACACACACACTAACACATACACACAAACACACACATACACACAAACACATGTACTCACACACATACAAACACACACACAAAGACACACATACTAACACACACTCATACACACACAAACACACAAACACACACATACACGAACATACGCACACAAACACACACATACACGAACATACGCACATAAACACACACAAACACATGTACATGCACGCATACAAACATGCACATACATACACACACATACATACACATACACACACTAACACACTAACACACACACAAACATATGTACACACAAACACACACACATACACATACATACACACACAAACACACACACATAAAGACACACACATGCACACAAACACACACACATAAAGACACACACATGCACACAAACATACAAACACACACAAACACACATACACATACACACACACAGACACACACATGCACACAAACACACACACAAACATACATACACAAACACACATACAAACATACACATGTACACACAAGCATACAAACACACACAAAGACACAAACACAAACACATGTACACACTCTAACACACACACATACATACACACACATAAACACACACATGTACATACAAACATACACATACACAAACACACACACACATACAAACATACACATGTACACACAAACATACAAACACACACAAAGGCACAAACACAAGCACACACACTAACACACACACATGCACACAAACATACACAAACACACACATACAGACATGCACACACACACACACACACACACACACACTAGAAAAAGAGGGATAAACATATATGGTATGTCAAAGGGATAAAGAAGGAAAAGGAAAGAGAGACAATGCATCGTTTGTGATTAGAGGAGACAGCAACAGGGAAAGGGTGAGCAAAAGGAGAATCTGAACAAAAAAGGCAAACGATAAAACTCAAGTTAAATACCAAGTTGGGGAAAGCTCGAGGGGTTTCCAAGAGATAACAGTTGAAGGCACTCTCAGATGTGGTACTCTTGGTTGTTGGTACGTCGGTAATAGCGTACAGAAGTTTAGACACAACAGGCACTGAAGACTCTGTGCTGTACCCGCAAGTCATTTAGAGGTCCACATTCTTCCATTTGCCGCTCTCTCTTGCTTCCTGGCATTATCCCAGCCTTATACTTGAAGCTAGGGCTCTCTTTAGCCTTTGGGAAAGGTCACAGGCAAGGCAGACTTCCTTCAAACAAATATCATAGGAACTGTGTGCCATTCTGTCATTGAGAACTTAATCACATGTAATACATGTCACATACTTCCCTGAAAGTTAAGTATGGACTCTAAAGTGTTTATCTATATATCTAAGACAAGAAGACAGACTGGAGATGGGGAGGGAGGAGACAATATATACCCAAACTGTTTACTTAGGGGGCTTTTTCTGAGACAGGGCCTCTCTGTTCTAACTGGCTGTCCTGGAACTCACTCCATAGACCAGGCTGGCCATGAACTCACAGAGATCTGCCTGCCTTTGCCTCCCCAAGTGCTGGGATTAAAGGTGTATGCCACCACTGCTAGGCCTTAAGCGCCTTATTAATTCCTAGATTTAATTTTGCTTATAAATTGCTTATAAAAGTTCATACCATGTTAATCGTGTGAATGCCTGTGCTAATCAACTTGTTTTAAAAACTCATTGGTTGATCTAGAACTTACACAGGGAAATTGAGAAACCATAAATATATCTTTTTGTTTCCACTTTCCATTTTGTTCACAACTTAGAACAAATTGGTTATTGAAACCTACCGCAATTTCAAATTGCACCTCTAATTCTGTTAGGCTGTGGTGTTCTAGTTTCTATGTCGGTGCCTTGCGAGAAGATTATAGTTCTATCTGGGTCAACAAAGCAGAATTCCTGGAAGAGCTGACTATTTTCAAGGCCTAAAGCCAAGCTACATAGGACCTCAGGCTCACAGCGAGGTTAGCACCATACTTCCTGGTGTGGTGGAACGCAGTCACTTGAATGCCAGCTCAGGATATAGGACCAACCAATCAGGAACAAGCACTCAGCATACGAGTACAATCATTCCTAATGTCATTTTAATATTATTGAATCAATTATTAGATTGAAGGACATGGTGGAAGTGGCAATTTGTGAGCAGAGAAAGCCTCTTCTTTCATAGGTGGGCGCATGGACACCAGGGACTGTCTGGAAAAATTTTATTCCTGAATTGTCTCTGTTGAGAAAATTCCTTGAAAACTACCATTGGTGTGGCCTCTCCCTGGCTTTCTTATCCCGGTGCCATTGTGTTAGCTTTTCCTGTCCGTGACTAAAATACCAGAGAGAACAACTTTAAAATGTGGTTTACGTTGGTTCACAGTTTCTGAGCTGTCATCCCACAGGCCTTGGTTCTACTGATTCTGGGCCTGTAGTAAGGCCGAAGTTCATGGCCATCACCTGGGGTGGGGGTGGGTGGGAGTGAGAGTGAGGGGCATCAGGAACAGGCTACTCACCTCATGGTGCCCAGGACACAGAGAAAGAGAAATCTAGGATAAGACATAATCCCAAGGACACCCTCCGTTGATCTGCTTCCCTAAATCTAGGCCTCACTCCTTCCAGAACCTTCCAAAACAGCACCACAACAGCTAGGGGGACGTAGAAGAACACTCCATATCCGAACCTAACCCCATCAGGTACTGAACCTTCTCAAACCCCAAAGCGTCCCCTTTGCCTTCTGTACTAGGGTGAGCTTTTTTTTCTTTCTTTAGCTAAACACCTTTGAAGACTGCCCAGTCTTTCAAATGAAAGCTTGCATTGCTTCTAAGGCTCTTCGCGATCTTGCCTTGGCCTGCCTCTGACTTGTCCTCTCCTTACGATAAAGCAAGTCACCATACACTAACTAGCCACCATCAGGCAACTCCTATACATTACCCAGAGTGGGATGCCCTGCTCTTCCCACGTCTGACAATTGCATACTTCCCGTTCATCACAACTGTCTCCTGGTGTTTCCCAGCCCTCATGACTCTGCCGGCACAGCCATGAGTCATTACTGTCACACGTGAGTACGGACATAGATGTATGCGTATGTATGTGGCTGTTCGCTGTATATCTTTTCTTTTCCCCTTTGGATTCAAAGCTTCTTAAAGAACATGGATGGACATGATGGAGCTCATGCGTGTTGCTTGAATGTTTCTCATCTTCCAAATGAGGAAGCTGATGCTTGCAGAGGCTGAATAATACGTACAAAGTCACACGGTCTGACCAACATTAAAACCCAAGTTGAACTCTGGAATGCATGGTCTGTTGTTGAGTAGATGGGCTTGTAAAAGATCACTTTTGAAATGGTATCAACCTACCACATTAAGTCAGGATAATGAACCACAGACAGTGCACAGAAAACTCTCTGTGACCAACTACTCTCAAGGCTGGGCTTGCTCAGCAGTGTGGGTTATGAAGATCATGTCAGTGCTGTGGGAACCTCTTGGACTTGTCTGAGGTTCTTAACCCTTGACAAAACGGCTTTTCATTCTCACAAGAGGTCAGTAATTAGGTAACAGTATAACTGAAGGCAACAGGCCTGGTACTAGCTGAAGTAGGCACAGGGTATTTCTTATTACTTAAAACTATTCTTTACCGTCAACATCAGCATTACCTAAGCCGTCTTATTTAGTTTATTTCTGAGTGATAGAACATGCCAGGTGGAAGTGGGAGCCTAGAGACAAGGCCTGGATTAAATGCCACAGGCTGTGCCGAGGAAAAGCTTATCCTCCTCAGGAAAAGAAAATCAGAAGACCAAAGCTTCTCGGATACCAAGGACAGCCACAGTGAGATGGCTCCCAGCAATGCTGCAGGGCGACTGGTGCTAAGTGCAGGGCCGGAACCAAAATTATAACTCAAAATGAAATGTGAGACCCTTCTAGCCATTACTTTAGCTATGAAGGGTCTTATTAATTGATCAGAGCTTTACGGACAGTTACGGAAATCAGAGGACCAGGATGTTTCTTAGTCCTCTTGGCTGGGCTTTTTTTTTTTTTTTTTTTTAAATCAGGTGAGCTAAGTATACACTTCCCAGTAATTCATTTATTCCGAAAAATATCTTAAGTTACTAAAGGGACACAAAGCAAACACTTAAAAAAAAATAACACAGTAGCAAAAATTGCAAGTCTGGTTGTGACGTTTCCCACTTAAAGAGATATTCCCTTTAAGGCCATTGGTCAGCGCTCTGCACCAAAGTCTATTTCGATGGTTAAAACAAACACATAAAACAAGTTTGACGGTGAAATATCCAGATGACGTGGTCATAAAGAGTCCGGGTCGAAGAGAAGAAGAACCTTACATATCAGATAGTAACGTGCCCCTCCCCCAGTCGCCATTCCTTCACTCTTGAGGATAGGAAGGAAAGTGATTGCTTTAGACTTTGCACAATCCAGGGTTTGCATGAATATTGATCAATTAGGTGCTGGGCGATCGAATCAGAATGTTGTTAAAGTATCAATGCTTGAAAGGAACTCTTCTGTTCTGAACCCGGGACGGAAGCCTTATCTCATGGAAAGTTCTCTGTGACATTTTGCTCGGTCTTGATTTAATGCACCAGAGAGGATCTCTAACTCTCGGTCTACATCAGTGCAAATAAAGGTTAAATCTCTCACCAACTGTCATGAACTAGTCAAATAACTCACGAGAGCCTCTGGAAAAAGAAACCGAGAAAGCAGGTGTGCGGGCGTGATTAAAACATGCAAACCCGGCAGGACTGCGGGCAAACGTACTACGTCCTCACACTCCAATAGCCTGCTGCGAGCTCCGCAAGCAGAGAAACTTCCCTGCACCAAAACCCGGATTCCGGGAGCCGGGCCTACCACCCCGGCTGCTCTGCGGCGGGGAGCCCGGACCCGAGCTTGCGCCGAAGGCTGGGGCTCCCATTGGCCACGCGCCGTGGGGGGGCGGAGACTGTGTGGAGCGGGAGGAGGGGAGCCCGGGCCCGTCCCTGCCCTCTCCGGCCCCTCCGCCCGGTGCGTGGTTACTATGCAAATTGCAGCGATTGCGGAAATAAACAAGGGGGTAGGAGAGGAAAGAGGGGCTGCCGAAAGGATCGCAACTTCTGCAAAGTCTTACAAGCACACCAAGCAAATCCAGAGAGAATCTGAGAAGCAGCCAGCTCGGGTTAGATTGGATCGCTTTCAAAGAGAGAGAAAGAGAGAGAGATTGAGAGAGAGAGAGAGAGAGAGAGAGAGGGAGAGAGAGAGCGCTTTGCCATGGCAGAAGCCTTTTGATTTGGAGTTAAAAAAAATATCCAAGAAGCCTGCAATTGGCCAGCAGCTTTAAAAAAAAATCTCTTCCGGGTTTTCAACGGTTCCAAGTTTATTTAGCTTTTTTTTTTTAATGCAAAAAAACAGGGGACAAGCTATGAAGCAATTCGTCTGAGCATTTTAAAGTTTCTCACGTACTGTTTTTACATTGCAATGGTACGTGGTACATCTTAAACTTTCTATTTTACGTTTATATGATATGCGTTATATAAACAACGGTAGAATGGTTATGCTTAATGGCTATGACTTTAAAATTTCTCTAGCTCGAATATGCACTAAGTGATTGCTGAGTGAATGTCTATTGTGATGATTTTCTTTTAAAGATGCAGCTTCGTGGATGGCGTTTTTGTTATGTGCAGCAGACACCGGGTTTCTCTTTCTTTCTTTTTTTTTTTCCAGGATTTGAAAAAATTGCTGAGCTTAACAGATTTTTTTCTCCTAGCGCTTGCTCTGTTCCAGAAAAGGGGGGAGGGGGAAGGGGCTCCTGTACGTGCTCTGCTCTGTTAAAGACGTCTGGCCTCTGCAGTCAACCTAACCCGAAAAGAAATGTCTGGACCCGAGAATAATTGACGATTCGATCCTCTAATCAATGGGACAACATCCCAGATTGACAGATACTCTATCCAATCATGAGAAAGCTTTGGTGTACAATGGTTCGTAATAGCCACAAGGGGCGGGGCAAAGGAGATCTGAAGTTCTCTGCAGTTCTGAAGGGGATGCTGTGTAGTTCAAGCTGTCAAAGATAGGAGCACTTCCGGATTTAGCAATCACAATAGGAAAGTTTTCGAGTTTAAAGGAGAAAAATGCTTGGGGGATTTTTGCATGAATCCTGTATGCCTTTTGACTTTGCTCTTTTTGGAAAATTCTGCTGGAGTAACATTTAACCTTGCATTAGTTATTGTTTTTACTATCCAGGGAAGCTGGTAACGCACTGAAGGAGAGCTTTATGAGAAATATGCCTCAGTTTTGGGCCTGCACTGAGTGTTTCGGAACCTCTCAGCTGTTCTTTTAGAATCTTTGGCATACCAAAGGGAAGAGAACGGTTCATAGGTATGGGTAGCTGTTCTGTAGGTTTGAAGAGGAGGAGGAAGGGGTGGATTTTCTTGAATTCTACTGTTTCAGATCATGGTCAGTAGCAAAGAGCATATTAAGACTGCCAAGGGTACATTTTTTCTTGTTACCACAACAACCCTACTGGAGGGTGTATGTGTGCGGAGGATAACTGACTCCCTGTTAGCTGGAGTCTGGCCTCTTGTTCAGGCCCTTGACAACTGTGTGGTAGAAACCAACTGTCTTAGTTTGTCTTGGAGATGTAATTTGCATCCTTTGGCTCAAATATATCAACCACCTCCTAATTCTGCAGGGAATGAGTGGAAAATAATATGGAGTCTTTTTAATTTTTTTTTTTAAATGTGGATTTAATTCTCATCCAAGTATTTCCTGAGGCTTTGGGCCTTCCAATCAAACCTGGTTTGGAAAGTTGATGTGACAATTCACTTGTATTCTCAACTCAGCAATATGATTCAGTTTGGGATTGTATGCACATAAGAGAGATCTACACACAAGTGACCAGCAAGTCAAAAACTAGAAAAGAAAAATGCTGGAAATCGCTAGTTAATAGAGTTAGTCTTGGCGATAGCTATGGAGCAAGCGATACTCTCGCAGAGGGAGTATCTTCCTAGTACCTAGTCACATCTTCCTACTTTGGGCATTAAAATCTAAATCATATTAATACAATCTCCCAATTAAGTAGGCCAGAAATGAGAGGTATTTCAGATGTATGTAGAAGTGAAACTTTATTGACGTAATTTATACATCTAAGAGGATTTCACTAAAGCTGGCAAGGTAACGTTTCTGCAAATAAAACAGTAAATGCAAGGCTGGGCTGTGTGCCAGGGAGAATATGGATAGCAGAGAGCAAGGCAGGAACCTCCTTTTTGTAAAGACAATCCTGTTTCAAGGCAGCGTTCTACCGCTTGCAAAATAAAAGACTAGAGTAATGTTTCCAACAAGGGGTTTACCCTTCCAAACAATGGGTCATTTATATGATTGCAATAAACTCGATTCCATGTATCACCTGCAGTTCCTACAGGTTAGCTTCTCCCTTCTCTTCGCCCCTCCCTTTCCTTCCCCCTCTTTCCCTGTCCTTCCTTCCTCGCCCTCCCTTAGTATCTTTGTGAACTCTAGACAAGGATTTACTTTTGCAACTTAGAAGAAGGGAGAAAGTTAAAAATGCTTTTTACCCCGCGTCTGTTCTCCTAGGAACATCTGTTTCTTTGTGTGTTTAAATTTATGCCTGTTGAAGAGAAAGTTACCAGAAGCCATTCTGTAACTGTAACTCTTCTACGGTGTTTTTCTCAGTCTAGTTTGCAAGGGCTGTAGTTGGAACTGGGCTTTGTAGTGTTCCCCCGCCTTCCACCCTCCTCCGGAGCGGGGGAGGGAGCGGGAGCTGGCACAGATAGGAGAGAAAGCAGGAGCGGATGTGGAGGGCTTTGGTGCTGAACTTGGATCCAGCCCTTGCCTAGAGGGCGCAAACAATCGTCCCATATCCAAAAGTCTTACGAAGGGCGCCAAAAGTTACTTAAGATAATATTGCTAACCGCAGAATGCTGGAAATCGCGGGCACATTCACTGCTGCAACAAAAGAAGTTTCTAAAGTGGAAATATCAGCATTCAATTACTTTCCCCGATTTTTTTTTTTTAAAAAAAGGAAGGCACGGCGAAAGCCAGTTATTTTTTTTTTAAATTCCCCTTGAGAATCAAAAGTAAGAATCTTTGCTGTTTTGAAAAGAGGCAGCTGTGAAGTGAATCTTTACAGAGGGAGAGAGAGAGAGAAAGAGAGAAAGAGAGAAAGAGAGAGAGAGAGAGAGAGAGAGAGAGAGAGAGAGAGAAAGGGTCCGCTTTGGAAGAGAGCTTCCCCAGAGCACACTTACAGGAAAATAACTTGTCCCTGTGCCTCAGTTACATGTTGGGTCCCTCAGCCAGAAATTTCTGTCGAGGAAACGTGGAGCGTCTTGAAATTATAGATCCCAGCACAGGGTTTCCTGGCCAGGGGTGTTTCTCCAACTCCTTTTAGTTTGGAGGACATGTCTTACTGAAATCCCCGGAGAACCAAGGAAAGGCGGTTACTTAGTTTGGGTAAATCAACATCCTAACTAGAGGCTGAAGTTATTATTTTCCTTCAATCCTTAATAAGTAATCGGACATGTTTCCAAGAACCTTCAAGAGCAGGGGGTGGGTGGGAAAGAATGGATTCTTGAGCACTGGGGCAAATACTGTAGCCCTAACCGGGCTAGAGGACAAGCAAAACTTTGGAGTTACAGACTGCTTCAGAACATTTGCTTTGGCCTTCCCTGGTAGCATTCTTGCGCGCCCCCTAAACCTGAGTGAAAAGTGCCCATAGTCCTCCGGTCACCCTCTTCTCCGTGGGCATGCTGCAGACTCCAGCTAGCAGGACACCTCCACCAGGCAGCAGATCCTGGTCCACGTGCAGTGTCGGAATCTGGGGGTTCCGAGAGGATTAGTAAATACAGAAGGTTGCAAAACTTCAGGAAGGGGAGGTGAAGAAAATAAGTCTGGAGGAGACAGGTATACTTATTTCCCCTACAGGAGAAAAGAGAGTCTAGAGAGAAAACGTGAAGTTAAAAAGAGAGCTGGAAGAGCAGGCTTGTTGGCAAAACGCCAAACTCTAAAACCGCCCCCCCCTTTCTGCCAAAACAATACTTTAGCAAACCTAAAATAATTGCAGGAAGCTCTTTTCCATTTTAAGAACTATTACCTGGGGGAGGGAAAAAGAGGAGGACCCGCAAAATGCACCCTTCTAGAGGGTGTCTGGGAACCGGGACTCGGGTGCTAGCCAACTCCAGTCCTGGGGAGGCCAGCGCATGCCTCTCCGGAGGGGACAACCCTTCTCGGTGTTCCATCTCCCCACAGACGTCCCGGCTAAACCACTGTTGTTTCGGACGTGACGGAACTTTTTTTTTGGCGTTTGTGTTCAAACCCACCAGCTCCCGAGTTCTGGGAGAGAAGAGCGGCCGCTCGGGACTCTCCGCCTTCCTCCTGCAGAACCCCCTCCCCCCAGTCCGGGGGGTCTTTGGGGAGCTCTTACTGTCCCCCTGCACCCGGGCTCCGAGTGCCCGAAGTTAGCTGGCTTTTGTGCGTCGCCTCTGCCGACGACTCTGTCCCCACAGAGCCTCGCCGGAGAGGCTGCAGAGCTCTGAGCTTTACCGCATTTAGAGGAAGGGGGGAAAAGTTACCTAGAAGGTGTGATTTTTACACGGGATTTGCATACATGCAAATGCGCCCCGCGCTCTGCCCGGGGACTCCGGGGGTCCACCGGGGTGCGCGGCGCCCGGGCAAAGTTACCCCGAGCCTCCACCGCCGTCCGCGGAGGGCTGCGGCGCGGGTGGGGGGATGGGGAGGAGGAAAAGTAGTTTTGTTTGCTTAAGCACATCCTGTGGCAGCCTATAGCCGCCCGGAGGACACGCCGGGAACCGCTCCGCGCCGCGCACCCGGGACCGCGCCGAGCCGGGCGGGGGGCGGGGGCCGCGGGAGGCAGCGAGCGCCGCGCGGGCGGCGGGACCGGAGTCGGCCGCGGCCGCCCCTCCCCCACGCCCCCTCCCCCCTCCAGCCCCCCCACCCCCACCCCCCCGCGGCGGCGCGAGCGGGCGGGCGGCGGCCGTGCGGTGCGGTGCAGAGCGCGGCGCAGGCGGGCGCGCGGGCAGCTCGCGGGCACCGGGCCGGGCGGCGCGGGCGCGGGCGCGGGGAGGGCGCGCTATGCCTTTAACGCCCGCGTGCGGCAGGCAGCACCGCGGCCGGGGCGCAGGGAAACTCTAGGCGGGGTTAAAGTTCAGCGCGTGGAGCGGCGAGCGCGGCGGCTGCAGTTGAGCCCGAGTTGGAAATGTGAACGCAAGGAGCAGGCTCGGCGTCGCCTCCCCCTGCTCCCGGCTCTCTCCGCCTCGCCCGCCCTCGCGCACCCACACTCACGCACACCTCCGGCCCGCACACCGGCGTGCACGCAGTTATGTATTCTCCGCTCTGCCTCACGCAGGTAAGGGGGCGCGGGGCGCGGGGCGCGGGGCGCGGGGCGGCCTCGGCGGAGCCTGTCTGCGCGTGGGTCGGCGCGCGCGCGCGTGTGCGGTGGTGGCGGTGGGTGGGGGGGTGCTGCAGCTCCGAGAAAGTAACTTTGTTTCCATGCGGGTGCATTCCTCCGGCTCGGCCATTTGTGTGGGCACATGGCTAATGGCGCCCTCTTATTAATGCGTTAATTAATATCGGGGCGCCGGGCTGCGGAGCGCCTGGGCCGTGCGGGCGGGGGCCCCGCACGTGCGTCCGCCGCTGCAGCCCCTGTCACGCCGCGATCCGGACCCGGCGTCTGCGGCACGGAGAGCGGCGCCCGCGGCTGCCCCGCGCCCGGCCGGGCCGGGAGGGGCGGCCGAGCCCCGCGCGCCCCGCACGCCCCGCACCCCTTCCCGCCGCGCCCCGAACTCTTCTTACTTTTGTTTTGCGCCAGCCGGGCGGCGCCCCTCGGACGCGGCGGCGGGGCCCGTGGGCTGCGTGGACCCCGCGTCCTCGCCTCCCCGGCCCCGGCCCCGGCCCCGGCCCCGGCCCCGGCCCCGGGCGAAAGTTTCGGGGTCCGGCGACCGCAGAGCGCAGGCCGGCGGGCTGGCGAGGCCGGGCCGGGCCGCTGCGGGCGGAGGGGACCCCGGCCGAGGTCCGGCGGCCCCGCTGCCCCGCTGCCCCGCTGCCCCGCTGCCCCGGCTGTGCACGGCCCGGGCGGGCGGCCCGCACGGGCCAGCGGCAACTTTCCTGCAGTCCACTCGCGGCGTGGGCCCGGCGCCCCTCCGCCCGTCCTGCCCGGGCTCCCGGCCCATCCCTCCCGGGCTGGTCTGCACCACCCGCAAGGAAACGCTGCTGTTTGCGGCTCCGGGTCTGGTCCCGTTTGATCCTGTACAGATCCACATACATATTTTTTACTACAGGGCACAAAGTCAGCGTGATTCGGGCTAATTTGCTAATTTTTCTCTTTAAGCACGAGTCTTTACGCTGCTTTAAAACGTTGCAGTCTGACCAGTAACCACCTTACTTGAAGTTATGTGCTCCCAGCCCAAGGTTTATTCACGACTCCCTCAGAACCCTGCACAGTGGAACTGTGCCTCCAATGAGCCCGAGCTGGGCTAACGGTTTACCGGGAATTCTTGGGAAGGCTGAAGAATCCGAGGCTTTCCCTCTCCTCTATAGATTCTGAATTTATTTCCCACATGAGTTCCCTTCTTACTGCAGTATCTAACAGTAATAACACTGGCTATTTGATCTCAGAAGACTCTTAAATGCATCTTTTATGTGGAGATGGTCTGTTTGGGATTTAGGCCTCACGTTAATAATGGATAGCAGTTGTTTTAGTTATTGTAAAAGCCCCCCCCCCCAAACTTCCAAAGTTTCTATTTTAGTAACTTGTGGAAGTATGAACTGAAACTTCTCCAACCACTTCTGGCAAGGTTCACAATTGCATATGGATAAGATGCAAAGTGTAAGATAATTTGAATGAATTATAGTCTTCAGTGAAAGTGCTGAGATTCGAAGGCTGAAATTCTAGCTGGCGAAAGTTTGCCGCACACAGAACTTGCAGATAATAGCAGCAGCGTGCTGCTATAGCCCTTATGGACACAACGTCTTCTGAGTGAAATGTGAAAAGACAAAGTTCTGGTCTTGGGTTGTGCCTTTCAGGAGTATACCTGTATATCCACGCAGGCCCCAGGCATAGTCAGGTATTTCACAAAGTTGGCTTCCCTGGAGTTATTATCACATTAAGAAAGTTCTTTTCTCCCTTTTCCCCTCCTACACACTTGGCAGCCTTGATTGATGCGTTCGCAAGGCCTTCACACCATTAAGAGAAACGCTTACTTGGTGTAGCAGTTTGTAAAGAAAATGTACAATAAACAGGGAATAAAGGCTCATTTGTTTTATGAGAGGGTCTTTAAAAGTTGATTTACAATTTATTTAACTTTCTGGAATATTTATAACACGTTAGAGCCGGTTTCAGAAAGAAAAAAAAATAGGTTGTTTATTGCTCATTTAAAAAATAAAAAGATCCAGTGATAAATGTACTCTAACTGAAAGAGTAAACTCAGCTTGCTTGTGTGGATTTAGGAGGGGCTGTTCCTTGAGAATGCCAGGCCTCTTCCCCTGATTGAGGATGAGCATATCATAACCAGCCCATGTACCTGCCTAAATACTGACAGTCTTGCAGAAATTTATGACTAAACCTTTTGAAAAAAAAGAAAGAAAGAAAGAAAGAAAGAAAGAAAGAAAGAAAGAAAGAAAGAAAGAAAGAAAGAAAGAAAAGTAGTTTCCAGCACTGCCACTGTTCTGTGGCTCTTAAACTTGGCCTGCTTTCAAGCAGACCCACAGTTCAGATGCTGAATCAAAGGCGCGCTGCTCTGAAGCAAGCCCACAGGTTTATTTTTACTGGTGGGCTGTAACATTCTCACCAACTCTGTGTGTAAAATATCACTTGTTTTCTCTTGCATATTTTTAAAATATTACATAGTTTATGGTGTTTTGCCCAGCGATATGCATGACTTAGAGGACTATAACCCCTTGCACTGAGTCATTTGTGCTTTCCCTTGCACATTTCCTGTAATTTTATTTTAAGTTTGGATGCTTTGGGAGATATTTCTATCAGTAAGTTGACTGAAGTATAATTGTCATGTAAGTAAAGTTATATAAAATATTGTGTACTTTAATTTGCATTCTAGAAACCTTTGGGGGAATAATACATTGTAAATACCTGATGCAAAACTGGGGACGCAGATTGTCCTTGATGACTAGATGACCTTATTTTCAGATATATATATATTTTTTTTAATGAAGGACTATAAGAGCATTTGGTTGACAGGTGAATTCACCGCTTCTGAACGTGAACTGATGCAGTTTGTAGTTTTTCAGAAGTATTTTGGGAGTATCTTATTTATGTGTTTATTATTAGTAGTAAGGTAGTGCCTTAGCACAGACACAGTTGTATTTGGAGCTGTTTGCATTATAAAATGGAGCTGAGTCTTTAAAATGAAAGTCTCCTCTTGGAGAAGGCTCACTGTGTAGTTTAAGGCCAACTCCAGGGATTTTTTCCATCAGGCCGCAGTCTTGGTCTCTAGAATATCCTGTGTACATCTGGATGTCAGTCAGTGTGAGATACATAAAATTTATGTGTTTCAGAACATTTCAAGGATGAGCTCAGAATTTAGAAATGTTTAAATGCTTTGAGGTTTGGCATGTACCTTAGCGGATAAACTGCGACTTGCCCCCTGCTTTTTTTTTTTTCCCCAAAGGATTCTCAGGCATCACACAATTTTAAAATGCTAATGGTTATGGTAAAGAATAGTATATTTCTTGTATTTTTACTCTTTTACCCCCCCTTGAAGAATGCACACATGTTAACCAAAGCCCACTACTTTAAAAAAAAAAATTCCTTTTTTGAAAAAAGAGCAAGTTTCAAAACTGAACTTGAGCCATGGAGCCTAAAATTTGTGCAGAAAGAGAAGAGTCTGATTATTGTAACAATTAAATATATGTTATATTATTATACACTTACTTGAAAGAACCCTGCTATATGTAATGTTTTCATGATTGATTAAGATTTGTAAAAATTTAACAGATTTCACTATTATAATTGTATTACTTTCATTTTACATTTGAATATTTAAATTTTTAATAATTTCTTTAGTATTAATACTGATTTTGATATTATATTGTAACCTGAGAATATATATATAGGTTTAGACTGGTATATCAAACTTAAAAAAGGTTATATTTTATATTTGGCCACTCCAACTCTTCTTAAAAAGTGAGCAAATATCCCTCTAGTTTCCTTATCTTCATTTATTTGAAAGTAAATAATTTATCTCACGGGCACATTTGTGGCAGAAAGCCGTTATATAAAATTGGAGTGGTCTAGTTAATCAAGAGTTGGGTGCCCTCTCTGAGCACTAGTGAACGTTACTGTTTTAATTTTTTCTTTATTTTATACTTTTATTTCCTAACTGACATCAACATAGGAATCACATGTTTTTAAGTAAACCGGGAAGAAAAATTTAAATGCTTTAAATTCATTTTTCTCCTCAAATTATCTGACTTTTAAAGAGAGATCTGTGAAGGTTTTCCTTGAGTCTCCTATTTGCTGATGGGAAAAAGATGAAATATTATTTTAAAAAATGAGACGATGCATTTTATAGGGCCAGTTGCCTTCGAGGGCGCCACACAGCCCTATCAGCGCACGGAATGTGTTCAGTTCTCAGCGCTGTCACAGAGAAGCACCCTGTCCTCTCTCGGGCATGGAGCTCTGCTTTGTTTGGTGTCTCCCCCCCACCCCTTTTTGTTCTCATAGTTCAGTAATGATTTCTTGGGCACAGATCTCTTACTTTAGCCAAAGGATCCCAGCCTCTTCTTTTCTGTAAGGACCTGTCACTTTTTTTTTTAAAGTATTTTATTTTTTGTAAATTATCTGCAACTGTAATATTTAGGAGAGTAATTAAGATATTACTAAAACACACGAGAAGCAGACCAGAGTCTACACGGGCTCTTCAGAGGGAAAGCCTTTGTTTTCATTGACGGTAAAGATGGTTCTCAGCCCCTAGACACTGACTGGCACCTGAGTGTTTAGAATTTGCCAATCTGGCAGCCAGGCCCTGGCTGTACTACAAATGGTAAGGTCAAGGCTAGGACAAAATTAGATATGGTCTCCTTGGGTTAAGAGTCTATATCGTTGTAAGCGTTCAAAATAAACCGCACTTGCAGCGTGAAGGATTTGGGGTGTAGGCCGCAGATTGAACGTACCGACATGTCTTGAAAGTCTTAGCAGTCTTCTCCTTTCAGATCACAGGCAATGGTCCTGAGAGTGTGTCCCCTTCCCTTGGTTACCCTTAGGGGTTTTGTGTATGAGTTAAAAGGTAATACAATACTGGACCTCATTTCATGTGACAGGAGGGGTTTCTCTGGGGCGACTCCCAGAGGCAAGATGTCTTCCTTTGTGTCGGCCCTATTCGTATTTTTGCTTTTATTCCTCTTCCCAGGATGAGTTTCATCCCTTCATCGAAGCACTTCTGCCCCACGTCCGCGCCTTTGCCTACACATGGTTCAACCTGCAGGCCCGAAAGCGAAAATACTTCAAAAAGCATGAGAAGCGTATGTCGAAAGAAGAAGAGAGGGCTGTGAAGGATGAACTGCTGAGCGAGAAGCCCGAGGTCAAGCAGAAGTGGGCTTCCCGACTTCTGGCCAAGTTACGGAAAGATATCCGACCCGAGTACCGAGAGGATTTTGTTCTTACAGTCACAGGGAAGAAGCCTCCGTGCTGTGTTCTTTCCAACCCAGACCAGAAGGGCAAGATGCGGAGAATTGACTGCCTCCGCCAGGCAGACAAAGTATGGAGGTTGGACCTTGTCATGGTGATCTTGTTCAAAGGTATTCCGCTGGAAAGTACTGATGGCGAGCGCCTTGTAAAGTCCCCACAGTGCTCTAACCCAGGCCTCTGTGTGCAGCCCCACCACATAGGGGTGTCTGTAAAGGAACTCGATTTGTATTTGGCATACTTTGTACATGCAGCAGGTAAGTACAATGGAAAGAACTCCTTCTGCTCTCTTGTGTGTGTCTCTTCCGATGGCCTCTTGTGAATGCTGAACCATTCCCAACCTCCCCGTAGCACAAACCTAGGGCATCGGGCCAGTGAGGTTTCAGAGGTAAAGCAGAGTCAGGACAGCTTGCACAGCCCACTGCCCCTGTCTGAGGTGCCAGGTATACAAGGAAAGCTTTCAGAGAATTCCCACTCATGTCACGTGTGGTAAGTAACGCTGTCAGAGGTCTTGATAACTCAGTGCGTGAGAAGTTGTAGTCAAATTTTTTGGCTCATGGTAGATACCCCTCATAATAAGGAATAGATGTTCAACTGGATTGTGACCTTGTTAGAATACATTTAGTTTGTTGTTAGCAGCCTCTCTGTTGGGAGTGTTTTTAACCTTCGGAGGCCTCTTGCACCCCTGCCAATTAAGAAGTTGGAGGTAAGGTTACTATCGAAATGCTGGTCATTTACGAAAGAAAGACAATCACAGTAATCCACAAGCTTAACAGCTTCGTATGTGGGAATTCTCAGTGTCATTTCAAGTAGCCAAGGGAACCAATCAAGAAAACTCTAAGCAGGTGGCAGAGGGGTTAATATTAAATATGATCAGCTTGCATAGCCTGTGTGAATGCACTCCAAAATCACTATTGGTAATTGATCCACCGACCTCTTTTGATTTGTATAAGGTTCACTATTGACTTTAAGACATGCCTTACCAGAGCGTGCTTCAGAATTTGGAAGTGCATTCAGGAATCAACTGTTGATTGGGCTGGGTGAAGTAATGTAGCTTTACTTTGTTCTTTTCATCTGTTTTAGACAAAGACTCATTGTGTTATGTGAAAGCTCAGGTCTTGTGTAACTTGTTGACTTTTTATATGTCCATATCAGTCTTGCTGGATTGCCTTCATGGCTGTTACTTAAGCCAGATGGGAGAAAGAAAAAAGTTGTGGAATCCTACCAGCGACTTATTTAGGGGATCTCCGTGCCCCCCATCTCACCCCCCCATCTCTCTCTCTCTCTCTCTCACACACACACACACACACACACACACACACACACACTTTTGTTCTTTACTCCACAATGAAGAGAAAAGATACTACCTGCAAAGTCAATACTGTTTTGCAAAAGATTTTTAAAATCTGAAAATTTTTAACTTTCAAAGAAATCAGCTAACATTCCACTCTTTTTTTTTCTTTCTTCAATATGTGATTTAGAAAGAGAACTTTTGTTATCCATCTGTCCTTACTTAGGAAACTGGAGAAACTGACTTTGCAAGCACGTCACATCATCATTTGTGTTGTGTTGGCAGGGGACGGATGCGTATTTCAGAGGATGTGCTCTGAAAACGATTCAAATATTTGGGCTTTTGAAAATGTATACTCGGTTACAGGGCACGCCTGTTGCTTTAGTCAGTTCTAGACGGCAGAAGTTCTACACAGGAGCAAGTGGCCTCTCCTTTAACCCTCTCGAGCCTTGCAGCTCATTTTTCTTGTCTACAGTGAAGTCAAAGTTAAAGTTCCGTTCCCATTCTGTGTGTGTGTGAAGCACCTGAGTGTGCAGAAACAGTTATCCCGCTGCTCTCAGTGCACTCTTCATGCCGTGTGTTTACCATTTAAATATTGGAGGAAAGGAATTTTTTAATGATAGCGAGTGTTCTAATTGGCCGACGTGGAAACTCGAGGTTGCCAACAATTGGCACAGTGTGTGAGTGTGCTTCCTACGAGAAAGAATGGAAATTGAAATGTCTGTGGAGTTTCTGATGCTTTGAGCCAGACCCATTCTGCACTTTTATGTGAAGAACCTCAGGGAAACCTTTAAAGACATGCAGCTGTCTGTCTCTTCCCGTTCCCTGGTTCACCTTTCACCGTCGGTGGGTTGTTGTGTGCAGTTCCTTCCTGTCCTTACCGCGGTTGCTGGTTGGTATGAAGCTCGGAGATGCACGCTGCCGGGGTGACGTGTGGGAGATGCTTGGGAGAGTTAGCATGCCTCAGCTTATGAAAGATTTATCGACAGCCACATGGATCAGACTACCTTCGGTTTGGCGTTCCTCGTGTATCCCAGAATCCCTCCTCAGGTCTGAATACCAGCCAAATGTCTGGCCATGGTTTCCAGAGCACCACAGCAATGGCTGCCTGCGTGCCCACAACAGGGAGCTTGCGAAAGGAAAATAGTAAGGGCCTTTGATCGGGAAATATTTCAGATTTGATTTCTGATATTTTGAGACCTCTTGTTTGTGGAAGAAAAGCTGCCAATGCCAAGGTGAGGTGCATCGGTCAACCTGGGCACAGCTGATCTGACAAGCGTCTGTTATGATGCTGAGGATTTGTAAACACTAAACAATGTTTTTACCTCCTTAAAAGTTTTGAGAACTTGCCAGTATTGGCAAGAAGCTGAGACTCTGAAGCATGCTTCCCAACCCATGCCAAAACCATTGTGGCCTTTGTACCTGTAGGGAAGTGGCCTTTTCCCATTTCTTTGAACATGTACTTTCTTCCCTTCCAGAGTGCCTCCTCTTCACTACATAACCACCCAAGTGAGATTTCTTTCCCCTTTTAAAATATGTACATTGATTATTACTTCATGCATTGGCTGCTTTTTTTTTTTGGCAAAGCATTAAAATGTGAATACTGGAAGCAAATGCATAATCAAATATTTGTTAAAAGCAAAGGTAATTTTCCCCCCTGAGGCTTAGAGATGATAAAAGTCAATACTTTGACTCCCTCGCTGTTAGAACTGTGTGAATTCTGTGGCAGATAAACAGCACGAAGCATAAGCTTCAGACTTTCATCTCGTTTAGTCCATGAAAAAACAAAACCATTCCGTGTCTTTTGTTTGTTCTCTATTTGCATTACCTTTCCCACGTATCGTATGACGACGTGGAGGTATTATGGTATCATGGCCAGTGGCTTTCTTTCTGGACGTGAAACAGTAAAGCTAATTTATGACCAGCCTTTACCAGATGATCTGTATCAGGATCTACAATATACCCGGCACGTGGCAGGGTCACAATTTAAGTTGTTAAGGTCATAACCTTAGCTACCAGGCATTTGACCTTTTAGATAAAGTTAACCTTTGTTCATTAGTAGGCAGTCAACCGAGAACTTTCTGGAGGGTTTTTTTCTTTCTTTCTTTTCCTTTTTGTTGAAACGGCTTCTGTATAACTTCTGGAAATGTAATCAGATTCTAGGGGTTCTGTTAAGTTAGTTAAATTTTGTTAAGGAGTTGGACTTTTAAAGAGACTCGTTTCTTGGACAGAGGTAGGTCGCTTTATTTACAGCATTAAATGACAGCCACTGTTTATGTTTGGAGTTGCCTGATGTGGGGTACAGCAGGAGCTCTGAGGTAGCCTTTACATATGGAGAGACTGAAAAAGCGAGATTAAGCAAATGGAATTCTGTTTAATTTGACAGACAGAGGCCCTTGCTGAATCTGCAGGTGGCGGTGGGCCCAAGGCTGAAGCAGGTTGGGCCACTGTCACTTTTTAAAAGGTGAGGAGTGCTCTCTAAGATTGCAAGTGTTTTTAGCTGTCTTAAAAACCCACTTGGAAAGATTAAGTGACCAAGACTGTCAGCAAATTGCTGCCACTGCTAATTAGCCAATGGCAAAGGAATTGGTGCCATTCCAATGGCAACGCAAGAACTTACTAGTTTTAAGACGGAAAGTGAACACTTCTGCAGAGGAATCTTAGTACAGTGACTACTGATTGTTCCTCGCAGGAAGAGCTGTTGCAGTATCCCAGCAGGCTGGTACCCATCCTGTAACCTGCAGGGCAGTATTGCTCATCCTCAGGTCTCCCGCCCCACACTGGTCCTCTGGTTATGCTTTCCGGAACACTCATTTCAAGTCGGAACTCTGCTAGTTTGGCTACGATGAACCACATGCTTCCATTTCAGCCAAAAGCTGAGCCATTCTCCTTCAGGTGCAGGTTAGTTTGATTTTGGCCTCCTGACTGCCATTCCTTTATACAGTAGTAGGGAGAACCATGCTCTGCAGCTAGAGCAGATGGTCATGTTGGCAGATTGAGAATTCACTTCCTACTGCTCCAGAGCAGGTGTAAGATGGGGAGTGCCTGTGAGTGTGTGTGTGTGGGCACACCCAAGCTGCACCCAGTAGCAATGATTTCAGACATGTTCAAAAGACACCCATAGGTCACAGTGCGTATAGAATAAGTCACATTTGGTTACATATTTTTAATTTTATGTCAAATCAGTTATGATAATGTAATAATTTTTAGGTGACTTAGCAATTCATTAGAGGGAATGTTACATCTCTGACATGTATTCAGTGTGTTCTGCTGGCAAGTGTATGTGTTTATATTCGAGGCTAGTACTGTACATATGTAGTTAAACTTCTGCAGGAGCTTAGCGAACTCCCTCACAGAAACGTCTGTACAGGGTCCCCATGATTTGTGGTGATAAAGTATGTTTGGAAAAAGAAGGCATAAGAGTAATATATGGTGATACTTAAAATCAAGAGAGACCTATTCTGTATCCCAAATTCCAATCCTGACCTTAAGCTGAATTCATGGCAGAATTTTTGGCTTATTGATATGTTGTAAATCATTGATACATGTATACAGTTTTATCTCTTAATTCCATAAAGATAGTTCTAGCAACCAACAAACTTGAGATTAAACATAACTTTTAGAGCCTTAAGTTTATTCTGCAGTTTATTCTTCAGCCTGTGGAGAATAACAGTATCCTTTTCCGTGAACATAGTAACAAAATCCTGTGCTTAGAACAGAGTGAAAAAGATGGCAATTCAGAGGCAGAGAGCTCACAGGAGCATAGAGCAAGAGTCGGTCTGGAGCAAGCCTTTGAATGGAGGTCAGTTTGTTTATGGCTAAGAGGTTTGACTGTGTTGGTTAGGACATTTCCCAATGCTCTTGGCATGGTTTGCCTGTCTTCCTTCCCACCCATGATGAATAGCATTAATTTAAACCTATTTAAGGCTAGTGTGGGAGAACCACAGCTTTTGTTGTGGTCAGTGCTGTGCACAGTAGGACTGGATTAGGGCCTGGAGCCGCTTCCCGAGGATGCAGAGCAGCCTGTGGGCTTTTTAAATCTCACACGGAAGTGATTGCTCCTAAGTGTCAATATAGATTATTGAAAACACCACTGAGGGTCAGAAGAGAAGGAAAAAGAAATGCCAAGTGATTTTAGCAAATACGTTAAAATCTAGTTTTGTACCATTCCTTCGATGATTTCTCTATGGTTCTCTAGAGGTGAGAGTTTGCTTTTAAAAATATTACACATTGTAAACCCTTGTGGGATGAGGACAAGAGGAAGAAGCCAGGTGGAGGAGGCAAAGTATGAACAAACAGGCATGCATTGTTAAGGGAAATGTAAAACCACAGACTTAATTGCGAGAGGAGATACTCTGAAGGAGTTTTGGCCTAAGCAGCCCGGGCAGTAGCCTGTCAAGAGAAGTTTATGCTGCATATTTCCACCTTTTTTTTTTTTTTTAATTAGTTTGAGACAAAGTTGATACTCGGAGCCTCAGAAGGTTCAGTTCAAAACTTTAGAAAGAAATGTTTTGCAGACTTCCTTTGGAGTTTAGTCATCTGGTCAGGGGCTCTAGGATGCACACAACTTGGCACGGTGCTGTGGACATGCTTCTGACTTCTGGGCATCATGTAACTCGAGGTGCTGGCCATGTTCGGGCTCTCTCCACCAACGGAATGGTAGCCCACACCACATGGATCCAGACTCCGATGTCTCTGCGCTTGACAAAACTTTTCTCACGTCTACTTAAATAGGAATGACTTTTCCCATTTTTTTCCTCTCTGGTACTGGAAAACACATACTCGTTTTTTTTTGTTCCGATCACTGCGGTGTTAGTTGTGGAATTAGTCCTCCCATCGCTGTTAAACGTGGTTTTGGAGGCAAAGAATGATAAGTATAGAAATGGTGAAGACAGCAGCTCCGCAGCAGAAGACACGCTTGCTGCTGTTGGCAACACAAGCTGCATAAGACAAAGCAGAGAGCAGTCCTCCGGATCCATGAACCTTGGCACTTCCTGGTCCTCTTTGAGCTGTAACGTATCGCTAACCCGGCGATCAGTAGGATGGTCGCAGTGACCGTGGACCGGAGTAGAAACACTTTATCGTCTTTGAAAGCCTTGAGTTAACTGCTGGCTTCTTTTTATGCCTTTGAAACACTTAACACCACCCACATCGACGGAGAGCACAGATACAGAGCCAGAAGGAAGGGAGCAACTCTGCATGTCTGAGCTGCGGCTGGCGCTGTACTGGGTTCACCTGATGCTTCGCTTGCTCTCCTTAACTCCATCTCACTGGCCTGTTGCTCTGTCTCTTCCTCCCCTCTCTCCCTCTGTGGCTGCCTTCCCTTACCTTAGTATTGTGAGCGACAGAACTCTGCAGGCAGCCCGCGGTAACATTCCTTGCTCAGAGTGACATCCACGCAGGCCTCGTGATTCCAAATCATTTGCTTTTAAAAACATCCAAAGCCATTTTAGGTCCATTTCTATAACGTGCGCCTTAGTGACCCAAGTGCTGTCTCCAGGGTCCCACACACCTGCCTAAGGCAAAGGGGAACTAGACTGTCCAATTCTCAACCTTTCCATGGAGACATTTTCCTGTGCACTTCAAATCTTAGCCATAGAAGAGGCCACTGATGGTTAGGAGAGAAATTGTCTCTTTTCAGTGCTAGGATCAAAAATCTGGAATGATTTGTTTGTTCTTGTACTCAGAATGGTGACCAGAGTATATGTAGTTTGAAACAGGTTTAAAATAATTTTTTAAAAATGCTGTTAGATTAATGAGTTCTAACTACTTTGGGATGACCTTGAATATTAAACTAAGTATTACCTAAAAATCTTAATTTTTAGCATGTTTACATGCAATGTTTAACACACACACACAGAATAATATTTTTAACTTGTAATGATTTAATTTTAAAATTTAAAAATTGCCTTGCTTTGAAATTTGCCTTTGTTTATGTTAATAATATAAAAGAAAGCAAAAAATCATGTTCCTAAGAAAGGAATTTTAATAGCTCAATTGTTTTAAAATTAAAATAGAAAAATATGAAAACAGAGTTAATTCATTTTAATACCCTTATTTTAGTTTTTGAAACTTAGACAAGATTGGGGTTGTTTGTTTGTTTGTCTTGCAGGAATGGAAGGTACTTTTTGAGGCAAGGTTTCTCTGTGTAGGCCTGGCTGTCATGGAACTCACTCTGTGGACTAAGGGATTAAAGGCCTGCACCCCCATGCCCAGCCAAGATTACTTCTTAATGACTGTAGTGCAAAAACTAAAAGCCACACTCAAGGTGAATGTTATCAGTGTAAATGAATAAAAAGGCCCAGCGCTCCAATCTGTACTATTAGTTCACTGTATCTGTTAATTATTCTAAGGTGCATTTAAATCAGCTGCACAGTTGAACTTTTATTAAATGAGACAAATTCAACTTTTGTTCTTTGAGGCAGGGTCCCACTGTGCAGCCCTGACTGGCCTGGCATTTGTTTATGTAGGCAAGACTGAAGTCTGCAGAGACTACCCTGCCTCTGCCTCCCGAGTGCTGGGATTAAAGGTGTATGTCATCTTGCCCAGCTGGAAATTAGAATTTTTTTGGTGACTTTTGAAATACTCTATAGATTTAAAAAGTGAGCTAAAATGATTACTAAAGTGGATATAGTGACTCAGCACTCCACAGGCTGAGGCAGGAGGATTGCCAGCTTGGGCTAAAAATTAGACCTACTCTCAAAAGGTCAATAAAGAGAAGAGGGCAGATATTTAAAAAATTCTGTGAAACTGGGAAGCACTCGCCTGCTTTGCCTGGGGGATTTTATTTTGTTCTGCAGAATAAATTTATTCTGTTTTGCTAACCCAGGACTGGATAGTGTTCCCATCATGCTGTTGTGAAGGTATCTACAGTAAGTCACATGGCTTGTTCGGGGTAGGAGTTTTTGGTAGGGAAAGGCCAGTGCGTATCAGGGACGTGGAGGTGTAGTGTCTATATGGGCTGTCTTTCCAAAGAGACACATTTCTTGGCATTAGAAATCGGAAGCATCTCTTCCGTGTTGAACCTTCCCGCTGCAGCATTTATGGCTATGCGTATTTTCATCTTGAAGGGATTAGTTATTTAACTTTACGCTCCTGTAGACAGTGTTATTGTAGGTACAGGATTCCTTATGGTCACTTTCAAGTCTTCCATCGACTCTCAAAGGAACTGTCATGAGAGGCTGTAGGGTGGCAAATTCTCACCAACTTTTTCGAAAGCGTTGACTACAGAAGGAAGCAGGTTGAAAGAGGACCATAGATGGATCAGAGGGTCGAAGTGACATGGAGCCCTTCTTTGTCCTGTTTCGGGCCTTCTAACTGCGTGTGGGATAGAATGACCGTTTTCTGTAGAGTATGAGGTACTGTGTGCCTGCGTGTTTACCTCTGCGGCTCATTCACGGTTGTGTGGGTTCCGTCATAATTACACATTAGCAGTTAAAATCGTAGGTATCTTTTATGCGGGTGCTTTTCTTTTTTTTTGAGATGGGGCTTCTCTGTGTAGCCCTGGCTGTCCTGGAATTGGCTCTGTAGACCAGGCTAGCCTAGAACTCAGATCTCCCTCCCCCTGCCTCCTGAGTGCTGGGATTGAAAGTTTGGCCATCACGCTGTTTCTCGTTACTAGTGGTGTGCATTTAAAGTGTTGTTTGTGGAAGCGATGTACTGGAGAGCATGTTTGCTGTGCTTAGTGAAAACTGACGTGCCTCGCCCCTGGTGAGGATTCTACGTAAAAAAATGGCGGCAGTGTGTTCGCATGAGAGAGACTTGCGTCTTCGCAGGACTGCGAAGGACCGGCGCTTTGCGTGGGTTTTTATCATGTCAGATCAGGGAGTTCCTGAAATTGCTGGTGGATTCATTTAGTTGGCCTCCTTCTCTTCTTGTAAACGGTAGAGGTTTCCTTTTGGAATGCTGTTTCCAGTAACTTGGGACAATGGAGTCTGTGTGGTGCCGTTGCGCATCCGAGTGACAAGGCTGTGTGTGCCTGCCCGGAGGGACAGTCCCGCGGTGCGTTTGCAACCTGCCAGTCGGGGACACGGGGTTTTATTAAAAAGTATTTTTCATGTACTTTTGAAATCTCTCCCATCGCCGTTCTCAGTCTTTTCTCCGGGGGCCGAGACAGCCTAGAGGTGCTGGCTGTGGAGTCTGGTGACCCGCTCATCCCTGGAACACACGGGGTGCAGCAGCGCAGACTCCCTGCAGGGTCTGTGCCCTGCCTGCCCTCCCACTGCGATCCCCACACAGTCACAGGGATTAAAGACAGCTACAGTGCTTTAACATTTTTTAATAAATTATTTTTAATGCTTTTAAATTTTTATGTTTTAGAGTTTCAATAAAATGTAGTAAGGATAATAATTCCAAAAATATAACATCTTACTGAGCCCAGACTATATGTTATGCGTTATATATCAAATTAAATGTACGTATATATGTATGATTTCTGCGAGAATAATTTGGGTGGAAATGTTACTGTTAAAGGAGCGATTGTTCTAAAGATATGTGTCCCTCATTTCAGAAAAGATGACAGTCATGCAAAAATGGATAAATGCAATCCTTTGTACTTGCGCCACCTACATTTTAAAACTCCAGTGACTGATTTCTCTAGAAAGGTCAGAGGTTTCAGACAAAAAGCTTTGTGGTTCTTCAGAGAGAGGTCTTGAGGTTTGCTCTGTGGAGACTGACTGTGCCTAGCTTTCCCCCTACTTTCAGCTGAGCCTGGCAGGTGACTGGAGGGTAGCAGAGAGGTGCTGGGTCCGAGACAGTGGACTCTGAGGCAGGGAGGAGGGTAGAGAGCTTGAGGCAGCAACATGGATTCCACTTTGACTTTTCACTGTGAAATCACATAGTTTAGAAGTGAGCACGGAGTCTGCAGGAGTTCATCTTGTTTTGCTGTAGAGTTTTCCTTTACAGACACGGGGAAGCCAGAGAGGTCTGTGTATTTGGGTGCCATGGCTTGGTGAAGTTTTACACATCATGGGTATGGGTTTCTTTGATTTTATGTAAACTTGTTTGTCTTTACTTTGTTTTCCTTCTGACTTCTGGTTTGGGCGAATCATTCCCTTATTGTATGGGGTGGGATAGATGTGCTCAGAAGACTCCGGTGAGTTACTGCCCTTCCTCAGGCAGCGGGCTCAGAGAGCACAACCCACTCAAGTCAGTGTGTTAAGAAATAATGAAGCCAGCATTTAAGCCAGGTGTCCCAGATCCCATGCTTGTGTTCCTCAGATGCAATATTTATCTGTTTTTTTCTTATGTGTCACCTTACTAACTCTCACATAAACCGTAACATTTGGGCTGAAGAGGCTTTATAACTGTCTGACCATAGTAAGAAGCAGGTTGAAGAACTTGGCCCAGGTCTGACGGTTAGTACATGGCTCTTCTGTGGTTTCTTTTTATCTTTGAGACATCCTACAACACAGCAGACCCTAAGTCCTGAATTTATAATGGTTAAAAAAATGTTCTCCAGAACTATACGATAATCTTGAAGCCCGTTGTTTATTTAGCGGCTTTAAAAGGTAGTAAGAAGCCCCTTGGAACGTTGTCTATGTTGGTATTAAATTTGCTTTCTTCCTTGAAGGAAACTGAGAAGCCCAGAACTTTATTTATAGGCAGGGAGCTGGAGTTTCTGCCTTCCAGGAGCATGGTGATGGACAACGCTGTGTGAACTGGACAAACAGCCGCATCATGTGGATGCCCTGGCCGGTGAGGTCGGTTTGGCTGCCTCCCTTAACCCATCCTACCGTGGCACCAGCAGCTGAGTCACCAGGCATATTTTCAGTTCTTTCAGCCTCTGCATGGTGCTAGGTTCCCAAGATACAAGAACATACTGTACAACCACTTACTTACCTTAGAGTGATTTCTTCAGATACTAAGACTTCAAAGCTTTAGATACTTGTACATTAGGGTCCTTCTAGGCTGTGTGGAGTCTTAAAGATTTGTAGAACCAGGTCATATTTTTCTTTCTTAAAATGAAAAGTATGTGCATGTGTGTGTGCCTCTGCGTGTGTGTGTGTATGCCTGTGTGTGTGTGTATGTATGTATGTGTGTGTGTATGCCTGTGTGTGTGTGCCTGTGTGTATGTGCCTGTGTGTGTGCCTGTGTGTCTGCCTGTGCCTGTGTGTATGTATGTATGTGTGTGTGCCTGTGTGTGTGTGTGCCTGTGTGTGTGTGTGCCTGTGTGTGTGTTCGTGTGTGTCTACCTGTGTGTGTGCCTGTGTGTGTGTGCCTGTGTGTATGTGCCTGTGTGTGTGTGCCTGTGTGTGTGCATGTGCCTGTGTGTGTGTGTGCCTGTGTGTGTGCGTGTGTGTATGTATGTGTGTGTGCCTGTGTGTGTGTATGTGTGTGCCTGTGTGTATGCGTGTGCATGTGTGTATGTATGTATGTGTGTGTGTGCCTGTGTGTATGCGTGTGCCTGTGTGTATGTATGTATGTGTATGTATGTACCTGTGTGTGTGTGCCTCTGTGTATGTATGTATGTGTGTGTGTGTGTGTGTGTGTGTGTGTGTGGTATGTGTGTGCATGCGTGTGTGTATGTGTGTGTGTGCAGAGAATAAGAACAACTTCATGGAGTCAGTTCTCTCTTTCCAACTTTATGTGGGTTCCACAGAAGGAACTGAGCTCACTGCCTATGCCCAGGGAGCACCTTCACCAGCTGAGCTGTCTTCTTGGCCTGGCCTTGCTTTTTTCAAATAAGATAATTGGTGCATATTGAGGGTTGTAACATTTTACTTAGTTTCTATTATGTGTTCAAGGTTTTGTGGGATTTTTTGTATTAGAAATATCTGTGTAAAAATTCAGAAAGCCCAGACACGAACGGGTGCCTGAGCTTTCTGTTACTTAGAAGCTGACCGCTATGATGTGTTTTCTCTAGAGCAAGCCACCGAGACACAGAATTTTTGTTTCTTTTTAAAAGACATCTTCCTTGTAATGATGAACTATGAAACAAATAGAGTTACAGGAAAACAAAACATCGGGAGAACTAGAGTGGAAAGCAGAAAGGAAGGGAGGCCTTGGAGAGCAAGCTGTAGGGAATTCTTTTGGCAGTTGGTGGTGGTTCCTAAAACACAGCCAGTTTCGGCGGTGCCGCCTCTCACAGTCCTAATTTTGCTCCCTCTCTGGAAGTTAGCAATGACAAGGCTTGCACACTGAAACAGGCTTAAACGTTGCCAGGGGCCTGGGACTGCCTCGCCTCTCCTTTTTGTCAAAAGATGGCAGCTGCATGTCGCACTGCCCTCAGAGAGCACCCACAGCTCCTGTGACTGTCGTGTGGTAATGGGGTGGCTGGAGGGTTGTGGGAGAGCGTGTAGGTGGCGATAAGAAGCAGAAGAACACATCCAGGTCTCGTATATGAAATAACAAACGAGCAGCAGGAATCTGGTGGTCCAAACGGCACACGCCGGGTTTGTTTTTCCCGGCTTTATTTGCTTATTGTTTAATCTGAAAGTGAAATCTGTTCTATCACCACTGCTGTGTCTACTTCTCTCTGTATAAATCATAGAACAAATCATTTGTTCTACAGTTAGATTCAAAACCCAGAAAATGCATGTGCAACATTTATAAAATGGCACGGGATTGTCATAGAAACTCGTTCGGAGCCCTGTAAATAAAAATGGCTGGGAGTAGTCTCAGAAACACGCGGGACGTCATGAAACTCAAGACAGAGCTCTTTGTTTAACAGTCAGTAAGAGAAGTGAGGCCAACTTGATACAGTCCATGGGACATTCGCAGTTCGGTTTCTCCAGGCAAAAGAAAACCACATCGCCCTTGGGTCAGATAAGCTGTGTATACAGACGCCAGAGCATGTCTGATGATTTTAGCAATATTTTGGATTTCCTTCATTTAAGAGTTTCATATTTCCAAAAATGAAAGTTTTAAAATTTGAAAATTTGTTTCTGACCGTAATCTTTAGACTCTTACCCTGTCTCTCGCCCTCCCTGTTTTCTCATAATGCTGAAAAGCATTATAGTTTTATTCTGTTTTGTCTCCTATTTCTCTGTGTAGTACCAATTACATTGACTAATGGTCAACAACCTCCCCCGATGTCCCAACACCATCTATTTCTCAATATGTGTGTTCAGGTTGGACTCGAGTTTTACTAATGCCATTAACACCGTTTCTGGTTTTAGAGCCTTTAGATGGAATTGTTTCATATTATTGTCTTTTGAAAACTCAGCCCAACATCTGGAAAAGCATCGCTTGTTTTAGAAATTGGAGTCAATCCCCATCTGCATATTCCCACCAGGGTGATATTTCAGTAACCAGAGGATTTTTGAGTCTTTGAACTTTGGGGAGGACTTGGGGTTGGAGAGGTTTCAGGAGGTAAGGAACTTAGTGTTGAGGAACGGCTTGGGCCTGTGACAAGACCCTCTTTAACTGTGCTGTTACCATGTAGTCCTTGTGTAACCAGGATAACAGATACAGTGTTTAAATACTGCTAACTGGAATTTGACCGATTCAACTGAGTACGGTGGGTAAAATGACCTTCAGAGTTAACTGCTGAACCCAGCTCTCCTTGAAATCAGAGCGGGCATGTGAGGAAACAGGAATGAAGATTCTGTGTATGGAGCACACAGGGCCTCCCCGCCTTCCTTCCTGACTGCTGTAGGCTTCTACCCATGGAATGCCTACTGTAACATACGCGTGCGTGTTTTTGTTTCTTACCACGCTAGCGCACCTTTTCTTGTTATTAACTAATGTTATTAACACTCAGCTTTCTTCTCATTCCCTCAAGGAAGCTTTCTTTCCATCCCAACATGAGCTAAGGCTCCTTTTCAGTGTAGCCATGAAATCCACGAGCATTTCATGTTAGTTAGTGCTCTGCTATCACATTCTGCATCACACCACGATAAGAACGTCTTCCAATTGGGCTGTGCTTTCTTTCTGGGCAGGGTTTGCGTTGTTTTGGGTACCCTGTGTAGGACAGCATAGGGCCTGGCGTTTAGTGGGTGTGCCCTAGCATCTTTGTTCAACTAGTGTCTGATGAACAAAAGGAGAATTTGGGTGGAACAAGAGGAGATTGAGAAGCTTATAATGGGAATTTTAAAGTAGGTTTTAAGAGTTTGGGGTATCGATCAGTGGCCGGGTGTAGTGCTTGCTTACTATACATGGGAGCCTGGGTTTGATTTTAAGTACTGTAAAAGAAATAATAATAAAATAATTATGTTTTTTGACACCTAGGTGAGAATCGTTTCCATCAATCATGTAAATCTGAATCTGTCTCTTCACCCAATCTAGTTTCATGTTAGCCCCAAAGGAGTTATCGATGTATGAATAATTATAATTCTGAATTTAAAAGTTTGAATGATTTGTAAAAAAATTATTCAGACTATTTTAAAAAAATATCTAAGACCCCATTCTCCTGTTCTTGACTTTCATTTGAGCGTTTGAACTCGGAGAAGATGCTGTGTAGAGGCTGGAGAAGTGCATCTTTGCCCCAGCTCAGCGGTGAGGAAAGTCCCTCCTTCCAGCCAGTTTATTAACAACTGTGTGTGAGGTACCCTTGGCAGGCAGGGAGGGAGATAAGGACTGGTGCTCCAGGATGGTATGGTGTAAGTTCATTAAAGAAGGAGCACTTTCTCTCAGTCAACAGGTTTGGTTGCCTTTGAATCGCAGTTTGTCTTGGTCTGCAGGGAAAGTCAGTCACTCCTCGTCTCCAGTGAGCGTTGCAGGTTTGTGTGTCTCCTTACTCACGGGGCATATGTTGGGATGGTATGTTTTCTTATCCAAAGTTGGGAGAAGCCACCGACAGTGGTACTGAAGTTAAAGATCTCGGAATCAAGGTGTTGGGCTAGGTATACAGGGCTGAACTCTTACATTTCCCTTTCTGAAATCTAAAATTAGAACAGTTCCATTAGCTCCTAAATGCACAGGCACATGCAGATCTTCTTTGTTTAATTGAAGACCTGTTGCTCATGGGTGACATAAGCTTCTGGAAGGGAAGCAGAAACCAGCCGGATACTCCAACACATGCACATTCATGATTTTATTCTCCAGCAGGCTCATTGTCAAAGCCACTCCTCTGCAGACTAGTACTTCTCCAGAAAGTGTTTCTGTCCGGCCTCCTCTCTATCTAAAATCTCCTCTTGATTTCAGCACAGGATAACGGAGGCATTTTATCAAAACACAAAAACAAAAGATAGAGCCTTAAAAATAATGTGTGGGGAATTCTGAAACCAGGTTCTGACTACCCTTCCTTGGGAACCAGTCAACAGACATGTATGGTGAGGTAACCAAGAGAGAACAGAGTGTTTCCTCTTGTATTTTAACTTGTCTTCAGAGCTGCTTGAAAGGTAGCATCACTGGGACCACATACAATTTAAGATGTATCTTTAAAGACTATATTTTTCTGTGAAGTGTGCAATTTGAGTGAAGGCTATAAGCCACTTGCTTACAAGGTGACAGTCCTGATGAGAACAAATACTTCTTCAGGGAGAGATTGTCACACAGTTCTCAAACTATCTTGAAATGTCACAAAATAAAAAAAAAAAAAACCCTAATCAGGCATTGAAGATATAAATACCTCTATCTTTGGTTCTTAGAATTATATCAAAATTGTGTTTTACATTTATAATTGGAAACATTCTCACTATTTTTTTTTAATTCTTTTGAGTGTATTGATGGGTGTATTGATTTGTGGCAAGATACTTAGTCAAAATGCACCACCCATGAGAACACTGGCTCCTTGTCACTCGGTGTAGTTGACAAAAGCTCGGCCTTCTGTGTGACGTCAACCCTCGTCTGTGGTTGCCGGTGGTCCAACTCAGGTGTGCAGAGTATGCTTAGAGGGGAGAGGAGCCGGATCCTGCCGGCAGACAGCGACTTCGTACAGGCCTCTGAATGCTTATCAGTGAAATGCTACCTGCTTCCTCAGTCCTTTATCCTTCCAGTCGGAGACACTCTGATCACGTTCATCCCGGCCAAGTGTGGATTTACAGACCGTACTATTTTTCTTTCTCCATACGTGATTGTTGGCAAATATGGATCTTTTAAAGGAAGTTCATTCCTACACGCAGACTGAGCCTCATGTGCTGAAATCTTGACTGGTTTGGGGATGACATAGGGACACCCTAATGGCAAGATTGGTCTTCCACCACCTTGTGCTCTTCATGTCCAATTAATTGAAAAATTATTTGGAGATGTTTGTAGATTCTCACTTGTGTAGCTAGATTTCTCTATCTTTGGAATTAGATCTCTGTGCTTCCCAGGCTGCCCTGGGAGACCCGGGCTCCAGGGATCTCACTGTCATAGCCTCCAGGATAGCCAGGAGCATGGGCGCAGAGCATCACACTGGGCTATTGCCAGACAGTGAGTACTGTCATAGGGCGGGTGTTTTGAACCCTTACTTCATCCCTCTTCTGCCAGACCACAAAACTTTGGACTTCTTCATATCGCCCCACACTATATAAGAAGATACAACATGTATAATGTGTTTTACATGTGTATATACATAAATATAAACACACATTTAACAAATATATACAGTCTGCCCAACTTTTTCAACAGGCCTTGTTCATCCTTCCTTAGCCCCTTCCTGAGAATACAAGTATATTTAGAACTAAACATGAGGGTGTGAAGTGAGCTATTTAAAGATGGGGTTGATTGCTCTGTGTGCATCTGAACTGGCTGGGGTGAATTGCTCTGTTTGCATCTGGACCTGACTGGGGTACCACCTCCTTTGCTGTACTCTTGTTGGCATGGAGAGCTGTGATTGGATTTGACATACAATTACTTCCCGTCAGGTAAAAAAGGATGAAGATGGTTTTTCCTAACTTGACTCTTAACTATATTCCTTTGAGGAAAAAAAGGACAGAATTACTTAAAACATTCAAAATAGAAATCTGAATCTCAATGTATTTCTTTTAAATCTTTTAGACCCTGCTTCTGGGAAGTTCTAGGTAGAACATTACATAGAAAAATCTTTTTATTTTAATGTGCATTACTAATTTTAGTCCTTATTTGTTTCTGTATATGTAAGTAGCAGTACATGTACAGACTGAAGGCCTGTGGACCTGCGCCCTCTTAAGATGGGACTCAACCTGTGCAGTCACACTCCTGCCCTTTCTCAAATGCTTCTCACTGTCCTCAACCCTTCATGGCTCTCTCAACCCTTCATGGCTCTATTAGAGGAGCATCTGATCAAGTTTCATGAAAGGTCTTGGACTTGGCTTAGCCATATATTAATTCCACTGGTGAATGAAACTGACAATTAAAAATAAGCTATCAGAGCTGGTGGTGGCACACACCTTTAATCCCAGTAGTCGGAAGGCAGAGGCAGACAAATCTCTGAGGCTAGCCTGGTCTACAGAGTGAGTTACAGGTCAGCCAGAGTTACAACAGAGAAACCCTGCCTTGGAAACAAAACAAAACAGAAGCTATCCAATCTTATCGATGAATATGGTATGCCTTTTAATTTTGATCTTGTACAGTCATATTGAATTACTTTTCACCTCGGCCTAGAAACTTAGAGACTACTTCTGTCACTCATGTTTTCAGATTATACTTCAGCTTCGTATTCGGTACAGAACAGCAGTTAAGTTTGTGTGTGGCGATCTGGCTCTAGTTACACATTTTAGCCCGTGTCCTGTCCATACCTCACGCCGACAGTGCCACGTTCACGTCTACAGAGCAGTGTCTGTTTATGTTGACTCCCCTCTCACCCACCACACAGGCTCCGCGCCCTTCCAGGTTGGGGTGCCCGCCTGTGAGGGTGAGTTCTTCTGACTCTTTTTTTCTTGACATACCATTTATTTATTATTTATTTATCTTAAGCCATGAATAAGACAAGCTAATTATTATTTAAACACTACTTTCTCTGATAATATTTTAATTAGAAAAAGGCCTTTATTGCCCATCCCCCCCGTTTCTGAAGATGGTCATGTGTAGTCTGTGTCACCAGTAGTGAAACTGCATTTTCTATCAAAATACGTTATGCCGAATGGCTCTAGTTTGTACTTATTAATAGGGAACGATGTTTTTAAGTGAATGGTCACCTGACCGTTCACAGAAAGACTCTTTTTTTTTCTTTAATAGTAATCACCTTAGGCAGTCAGTGAAGAGAGACTCACTGTTTAGCCTCGAGGTGTTTTGATCCCCTGCTGTGTGCAGTCTCTCAAGGTTTTGATAATATGTTTTCCAATTTAAACGTAGCCAGTTATTTTGTGTGCATGTGTGAGGGCGCACATGGAAATCAGGACATTGTGAGGGGGTCAGTTTGCTTCTTTTACCTTGTGGAATGTGGACGTCAACCCATCAGGCTGGGGGTAAGCGCCTTTACCCGCTGAGCGCCTTGTAGGCCCCAGTCTCTCAAGTTTTGAAGTGCAGTACAGTATCATTTTTCACAACTTAAATGCCTGGTTTGGATGGATCTTCTCTCTCCTCCCTTTTCATGGAATTTTGGCTAAGACTTAAATAGATTACTCCACATCTTGAGAGCTGATTGCAGGATGATAGCTGTTAGAGGTAGAAAGTGATTAAGCAGCCAGGGGTTTATTATGCTTTAGTGTTCCATGTAAGTCTCTTCTTAATTGGGTGATTAATGCACAAGAAATTCCTTACCCCTCCGTCTCTACAGATGGCAAATGGTAGGACCCAACTGTCATTGTTCACGAAAAAGGTTATGGTTCAAAGTCAAAGATTCAGAGATAGTGTGCTAATCAGTCATAGGAACTGTGTCAGAGTGCCCAGCCAGGCAGAAGGCAGGCAGGGTGGTAATATTGACTCAGAGTCCCTCAGGAACATTAAAAAAAAATGTTTGTTCTTGATTTTATTTAGAAGAGATTATTTGCTTAATTGAAACATCTCTCTGAATTTAGTGTCAGGCATTTAAATAAGTATTAAAATAACAGCAAATGGGTTTTTCTGTGCATAGGTACACCCAATATTGTTGTGATATAGTTTTAAAGTGCCATATTACTCAAAGTACCAAGCTAATATATTGGGATTAACAGGACACTCTTAAAAGAAATGCCTTTTTACCATTTTCACATGAAGATGATTTATGCTGGGTAACTGCCTTTCCTAGGAGGCAGGAGAGAATTATATTCTGGTATTGATCCACAAAGGAGATTTGCATTTTATTCATGCTATAAAAGTACCTTTAATGGAGGCATTGTGGTAATTGAATCTATACTGTGTATCACTATCAAAGTATCTTTTAAATTATTTTATGTTATATGACTTAGTAACTAAATTTAAGTCTGGGAAAGAAGATGGCTGCATTATATCTTTTAGGTATAGTATATATATCCTTTAATATTCTCAAAGCGAACGGCAGTTAAGGGCATTCTTTAGTTGAAAGAGAAAGAAGAAAGAGGAGAAAGACCAGCTAGCGGAGAGGATTCCATTACATTCAGCGCAGGATGGGCTGAGTCAAAGGAGTTTTGTTAATTAAATTCAATTGCCGTCCATTAGACCAGTGCGGTGCGAGGCCTCCGCTGACACAGCACAGGTATGCAATCTGGCTAAGTGGACATTTCCAAACCATAGCACACATTTCTCTACTGGGTTCACTTTTTTAAAAGTGGGAATTTTTAACCTTAAAAAGTCAGGGTAAAGGTGACATTTTTCTTTTATGCAGTGTGTTAAGAACCGACTAGTTTGTCGATTTAGAAATGTGTAGTTCACATGGGTATTAAATGATTTTTAAAACTATGCAGTGTCTGCAGGCAAATATATTAATAAAATGTGTATACCATGTTATCAGTAGATAACTTCATGCTTTTAAAAGTATAGTTGTCTTCTTAATCTAAAGTTATTTGAGTCATAATTACCCCTCCCCCTTCTCAGGGCTTTATAGAAGCTATAACTACAGTCTCTATATATAATTGGGAAATTTATAATAATAATGGGAGTTTTAAAAAAATGAAATTTAGGTAGCGAGTAAGTGAGTCTGCATCTCGGCATACATCACTACTTTTACAGGCTTTCTATGCCAGCCTGGTAAGTTTCTTACCGTGGCGAAACGACCAGAGGACCGCTCAGGCATTGGCGGAGGCGTGGTTCTGACAGCCAGCAAGCTTGCAGTGTTGCTGAGTGCACAGATTCCCACTTCCTGCCAAGATTAAAATTGGCAAACCCCACAGAGGATATTAAGGATTGTCACTTGAAGAAGAAACAACACACTAACGTTCTGTCCTTGCCACGAGATGTAAGGGCGACCCCTTGCTCTGTAGTCTGTTGGTCCTTAGTGGAATTTGGTCGGTGTGACCCTGAAGAAGATAAGTAGGGTTGCCATGACATGGTGAGAATACTCGGTGTGGTTTCCCTTAACAGGACACAACTATTAACCGTTTTCTTTTGATACAAGCAGGATTTTTCACACAGGGTTAAGGTGGTCCCCCAGCGCACCCCGCCCCTAGCCTCTGAAGAACAGAGGCTTATTTAACTTTTCAGACTTGAAGAGTAACACTTGTCTTACTTCCTGATTTTTTCTTAGATTTTTTTTTTCTTGTGCAAGCAGATGTTTCTTCTTCTTATTTGTTGCCAGATCTTTGCCATGACAATAACTCATTGTTGAGAACCTACTGTGCGCCAGGTCAGTATTCAGCATTCAGATGTTGATGTTTCTTCTGACTCCAGAGTTTTTATTTGAATTTAGGCGTTAAAAAAAAAAGAAGAAAAAGATTGCATTCCGTGTTGTGAAAGAGTCAGCCCCAAAACCCGCTTACCCTTTGCTATTTACAGTAAGTACTTTTGAAACAGCTGTGGGCGCGCTCAAAGGAGTCTCCATGTGGAGTGGGAATGTGGGAACGTTCCTCGTGAGGACCTCGCATTCTCCAGCTTTATAGCCCGCAGAAAAGGAGATTGTTGTGCATTCTATTAAATACTGCCAGTATGATTAATTTAAAGGGTTACATTTTATTGAACCCTGGTGTAGATGCCCTTTGTCAACCCACATTCACAGCTAGTTAGAGAGTGTGCAGCATTTATCAAAACTTTCTGGAGCCCTCTCACCTCATTAGCATCTGAATCTCTATTCAGCAGTTAACGTCCGTTACTGCTAGAGTGCTCAATTCTTGTTTTCAATAAGCCAGTTGTAAAATGTCAGACTGTCACTTACAATATAAAAAACCAAAAATGATGGTATTTGTAAAAATGTTATCACCTCATAAAAACAAATTGTAAAGACATGAAAGTGATCTTGCGGTGCTGGGCTTTCAGAAGTGAGTTAGTGCAGCTACTCTAAATACCAGTTGTGTAGATTCCCACACTTCCCTTCCAATGGAGAGGTTTACACAAGCATAATTTAAGTTACAATTACACTAATTAACATCTCATTTGCATAAATTGTTGAAGTCAAAACAACAAGGAATTGTCTAAGAAGCTTAATCCTATTTGTCCAAAATAGGAAGATTTGTTTTTTTTAATGCTCTAAAAATTGGCAGCTTGAGTATGTTCCTAGCGTGTACTGAGCGTTGTCATTTAATAAATGTATTTCAATTTTTTTACGAATATTTTTATATGCTTTTCTACTCCACTCTTTGTAAATGAAAACCTTAGACTGGTTCCTAAATCAGTGCTGACAAGATTTAAAATTAATGTTCATTGTCTTTTATATGGTGTAGTGGTGCTGAATTTCATGAAGAAGGGCTGTGTGTATGACTGTGTGCATGGGCAGGAGAAGGTGTGTGCGTGTGTGTGTGTGTGTGTGTGTATACACATCTGTGTCTATGTGCATGGGGCAGGAGAAGGACTGGGTGTGTGTGTGTGTACACATCTGTGTCTATGTGCATGAGCAGGAGAAGGGCTGGGGTGTGTGTGTACACATCTGTGTCTATGTGCATGGGCAGGAGAAGGGTGTGTGTGTGTGTGTGTGTGTTGTGCATGGGCAGGAGAAGGGTGTGTGTGTGTGTGTGTTGTGCATGGGCAGGAGAAGGATGTGTGTGTGTGTGTGTGTGTGTGTGAGTGTGTGTGTGTGTGTGAGTATGTGTATGTGTGTACATCTGTGTCTATGTACATGGACAGAAGAAGGGCTGTGTGTGTGTGTGTGCGTGCGCACACACAGTATTTGTATGCAGATGTAAGAGTTTGTAAAGTTCACCTATAGTTATCAATAGTTAATTACCTCTTTAGAATTTTTCTCCCATTGAGGTGGACTCGGCACCTTGCACTGTCTTTTTGCTGCTGCTGAAGAGTAGGGTTATGCTGAAGCTAGTTGGTAACTCAGCTTACATGTGTGCCTGAGAGCTTCCATCTTTACCAGAGGGTGAAGTCAGATAATTTATTTTTACAGGCTTGCTTGGGGTCAAAGCCAGGTCTAAGCCTAGGCTCTACCACTAAGCTACACCCCAAGGACTGAAAATTTTCCTCTCAATGGCTACTCTTCTGTAGGTAGTTTCTTAAGACAGTGGATTAATAAAATAAAATATCTTTTTCAAGACTCACTTAAAACCAAGAATGGCAGTGTAGGCCTGCATCCGCAGCATTCAGAAAGTGGAGGTGGGAACGTAAGAAACTTTAAGGTTATCTTCGGATACATAGCAAGTTTGAGCGCACCCTGGCTACATGAGCCTGTCAAAGCCAAAGGCGGGACTTAAAAACTAGACATTTTGCATGCAGTGGATTAAGTTTTCACACTAACCCGTGAAGCTGCTACACTTGCTTTCTAACTTACATATTCAGAGTTGTTGGACTTGCGGGACGTGTGATAAGTGTGTAGAAGTAAATGGGACTTAGTGGTTTTTACTGTTGACTTGCACAGCAGTGTGGGCAGAGGAGTGAACATGCATTTAAGAGACTGCAGGAGATGTGTTCTCGGATCCCACGTTTTGAGTATTTGATATAATCAGACGCTGTATTCAGACAGGAAGCCACAGAGCATTGACATGAGAGTTACAGCATTCCCAGTGGGTGATTGGCCCCAAAGTGTGACAAGGTTGGGCATGAGATTTTCTCTATAAATTTGTGTCTCTTTTGAAAGCACCTTATTTGTTTAGAGATTAGGGTTCATTTATACTGTGTAGAATATAGTTTTATATTTATTTGTTAGCGAGTCTTGATTTAAATACCTTTTGTAGTTGGCTTTATGGAATAGTAACTGTTTTATTTTTGAGAGGATAATTACATCTTCCTTTTCTTTTTTCCAAATTCTCCTCCTTGTTCCTTTTCAAATTAATGGTCCTTTTATCATTAATTGCCTTTACATGAATATGTGTATGTGTGTGTGTGTGTGTATGTGTGTATTCATATACATATGTCTTCCTAAATATGTAAATACAGCCTGCTTGTTCTGTATACTGTTGCTCAAATGAATATTTTCAGGACCGAACATTTGGCTAACCAATCGGTGTGCTTGTCCCCGGAGAGGACTATTCTTCCCACCCTCAGCATTTTCTTTGTGTAGGGTTGAGGCTTCATGGGCTTCCCCCTGTGCACTTTGGCATGCCTCTTGGTGTCACCTTGTTCGGCTCGTGATAAACTGCTGCCTTTGAAATAAACCAGTTAACTTTCATTGAGTGGCAGCTGCAAGTGAGCCATTGTGCTGTGTTTGGGTGTGGGCACCATCTTAGATATCCCCTGGAGTCCTGACTTTATGGAAGTGCGTTCTTCTTTTGGATGTGAAAGTACCAAATAAGAATATGGAAATGAGGGGACTCCTGATGAATGGAGACTGAAGGCTCGATGGCGGAAGCTGAAGTAGAGTTTCTAGGCTGGGGCAGTAGCTCAGTGTAGCTTAATGTGTGCTTGGCCCTAGAAACCAAACAAAAACAAAGCACAAGCCCTCACTCACATTCTGGCTCTTTTGAGTCAGGTTAAACTGTCTGATTGCCAATACTTGTTCTTCATTAGAAGTTGATTTCATGTCACTTACTCAATGAAGTCCTGGACTTCATTGGGGTGCAGAGTGTCTTTTGCCGTTCCTCTCATCACTGTTCCAAGACTCAATTTCAGCCAGCAATGTGGGTTGAGATTGGCCATCACATCCAGAGACAAAGCTCAGTGCACTGAAAGTACCCACTCTAAACCATCCACAAATATATCGTAATCACTCAGCAGAAGTAAGGGGCCATGTTACACACTGCTGGGAGAAAACCAGAGAAAGACAAGAGGCTATTCTTCTCTTCCAGATGCTCATGGCCCTGCCGGGGAACAGGAAAAACAGTTCAGTGCTCTGTTCTACGTGGGCTATGAAGGACCCGTGAGTCCCAGGAGAACTGAACAGCACTGATTCAAGTTGAGGACTCTGTGAAGAGGAGAGTAAAGCATCCTTGAGGGCTAGCCAGGGACATGCAGAGATGGAGCAGGGAGCTGGGAGTTGAGGAAGGCTTATTGGCAGAAGCAGCAAATCGTGGGTTAAAGGACTGTTGGAAGGTAGATGGCTAGGAGGGGCAGTGCTGGGGACCAGAGTGCCTAGGGCTGGGGAGAAGAGGAAAGGCCAGAGTGTACTGTAGAAGCAGTGGAAACTGGCCGGCTGTGTACAGCACCCGCCTCGAAGCTCTGTCCGCATTCACTCAGCAGGCGCCCGTTAATGCAAAAGCCCCAGTGACAAGCACTGAGTGAGGCTACCTGCAAGTAGCTCAGCAGCTTCAAGGACGTAGTTGAGAGGGTTTGTCCAGTTGACCGTCCCAAAGAAGCAGAAAGCCCACATGTCAGACCTTGGCAGATGTGGAGTTTGGCTCAGGTGTCCATTTAAATGATATATTTCCTTAATCCACTCTGAGTGTGAAACTTTGGAAGCTCTAAGAAGGGGTGTGGGCCATAGCTCTTCTTGTGGATCCCTTCCTCGCGCGCAGCCTGATTCTTTCTCCGCAGCCATGGTCTGAGGAACGGAGGCTTGTCTTGTCTTGTTCCGGTCTGGGGTTTCCCCTTTACTGTCTTAGTTGTTTAAATCAGAGGTTAATTTCTTCTCATCCTAGGGACTCCTTGGCTAGTAATAAATGTTAATGAAATTAAAAGCAAGGCCCAGGTTAGAGATTCCAAAGTAGTCCTGGAGTAGGGATAAATGTTCATTATCAGAAGAATTATGTTGTATGGATTTGAAGAAACCCCCACAGACAATGAAAGTGAGACCCTCTACTAATTAACAAGGTACAAATAACCCTGTGGTTCATCTCTGCCACCCTGGAGCTGCTCTCAGCTATAGCAAAGGTAAGGACTTTCTGTAACTGCAAATACGCAGGCCATGTGGCTATCAGACAGGGTAGAGATGACCCTAATGAAGAAAGGGTTGGCTCTGGAGCCTCGCCTAGAGGGAGGGAGGATTCATGAGCTTGATAAACACTGCCGGTTGTTAAGGCTTCTTCTGATAGGTGAGAGGTGGTTTCTGATGGCACACATCCTCTCTACGGTCTATTATCTTGTGAGAATGACATTCGTTAAGTTGGTGTCTGTGTGCATCCCACCCAAATAAAGAATGTTTCATCAGCAGAGTGAATTGCCATGCAGTTGTGAGACTCTGGAAATAAATTACCAGTGACGACTGCAGCCAGGGAGGCTGTTTGTTTACCGGATCGCTTGAGAGCAGAGTCAAGTGAATTTCGTATATTCTTGGGTCTTGGATTCTCATTTTCGACATCTGTTCTGACGCCTTCTAAGCCATGGAGTATTCTAAATGAGCATTTTGCTAAGTGGAGGAAGGAAGACTTAGTTTTCCTTGTTAGGTGAAACCTAATTAAAAATTAAATAATGACCTTGTGTTGGCTTGTAAATTCCTTATTCCCTGCATGTGTGAGTATATTTTGTTAGAACATTCCATTTAAAAAGCATGCTTTTTTTTTTTGTGGCAAGAAATTCATAAGAGTACTATTTGCTTTTGAGAGTATGATAGGGTGTCAAAGCCAGTCTCTTGTTGAGAATAGTCCGTCTTAGACTCATGCAGCCTCGTGATCTGTATTTTCTGTGGCATTTTCTATAGTAGAATTAGCTTAATCTTTCTTCTTCACTCTGTCCAGCTCAACTACCCCGTCTGGGCAGTTGACAGAGGCGCTGCTCTTTGTATTATACTGTAAACTTTATAAACTTAATAAATGAACGTCCGTATTCTTACAGGCCTGATTCTCCAGTGGACCTCTAGTAAAACCCTGTGGCTCCTTTCCATTAATGTTCATGGAGGTTGTGGGCACAGATCCCTCCGCAGAGAGGGGAGAGAGGGACGTGTGTCACGAGTCACAGGTCACGGTGCGGATTGCTCGGCCTGGTGTTGCCTTGTTTTTCTTCTGAACGTTTCAGATCTTCTGTTTAGGAACTCTTTTCCTCCTACCCTGATGCTTTGCTGTCAAGCCTATTAGAAGGTCAATAAGAGAAAAACATGAATTCACGGACAGGCTTCGTTTTTATGTTAACAGATTAATAGATTTTTCTGTTTTTCACGTTAGTTTTATGTTTTAGTTTTGAGTAACTTTTTTTGTGAACATAATGAATGTTGTAAGAGCTTCTTTTGTATTTCACTAATGATGGCTTTCTATTAATGATACATTTGTTGCCCTGTCAGGCTTTAGTTTATTAAAGCTACGAAGTACCTGTGTTGAGTGCCTGCTGGGCGTGAGCCTCTGAGCCTAGTGTGAAACCACATGACATGGTCCCTGCTCTCAGCTCTTCTGTTCCCTTTCTACTTTAAGTATACAATATGTATGTGTGTGTAATAAGAGTGTTTCGCCTGCATGCCTGTGTTTCACATGCGTGCCTGGTGCCTGCATATGTCAGAAGTGAGGGTCGCACCTTTCGGAACCACCCTGCTAGTGCTGGGGGCTGAATCTGGATCCTCTGCAGAAGAACAGCAAACACTCTTCACCAATGAGCCACTTCCCCAGCCCCTCTTGCTATCTTCTTAAAATTTTATTCTTACTTTCTTGAAGTGCTAAGGACAGAAGCTGTGGCCTTAGACATGGTAGACAAACACTTTAGCACCATTTCTAAAGGAAGCAATCTAACTACATGAACCTGTTTTTTCATGAGAGAAAGGGTAAGACCACACTCCTCTCAGCTTCTATGTGGCGAGAGGACAAACTGCAAGCGTCTGTGTGTATCGGTGTGCATCTCCCAGGGAAGAACGTTAGAGCAAAGCAGAAAGGTCACACCAGCGAGCGCGCTGTGTGGCAAATGGAGCATTTGAACCCAGGTCCACATGACTGGACCGTTTGCCACCGGATCAACACATGACATGGGGCGTCCCCAAGGGAACCAGGTAACGCAATAGCTTCAGGTTTCCAGGTCAGAGGCAGACCACTCTACTCAGAAAAAAGAAGTCTCGAGACATCAAAAGTAGAGGACATCAAAAGTACTAAGATCCTCTCCTTCTGTGAGGCAGGCAGGGAGCATTTCAGACAGATCGTTAGGCCTTCCGGTTGAATTGCCTCCCCGTCCTACTGTGTGCTTGGACGTCTGTTCCTGGGCCACACACCTCTTCCCGGTTACCAGGTCCACATGATGAGTGGCTTTACCCCACGAGCTAGTTCGGTTACTCAGCACAGCAAGTGAGCACTCTTTCAGAAAGTCTGAGCTGTAAGCTTAAGTGTTTACTGGGAGAAATTTCTGTTTGTCTTTTATTCAGAGAAACTGTGGAGAAATGTCAGCTTAGGGCACGTTAACCAGAGACTAGGTACTTGATTTGTATCATTCATAAAATGATCTGTATGGCTAAAATAACTTACAATATTTGTACACACGTACTAAAGAAACTGAATAATTTTGTGTTTTGACAAAGTGATTCTTTAGGTTCTAGTTAAGAAATAAGTTCATGGTAATATTTGCTTTATTGTTGAGGAAGAAATTTATATATGTGTGTATATATATGTGTGTGTATGTGTGTGTGCATATATGTATATATATATTCATACACACACATATAGATATATATACATATATACTTATATACATACACATATATATGGAGAGAGAGAACATAAATTTTCAGCAAAAACTTAGTTATGATCATTAATCATTTATTAGAGTTACACCTGATGCATAGACACTCGTCTTTTTAATTCCTTTGGAGGATGGACAGCTACACATCTGTCCATGATATCTGTGCCATGTTAACTTGGATATTAGTTTAAAAATAAAAAATAGAGGGGAAAAAAAGCTTGCACGTAGAGAAGGTTTGCAGTTAATTTCCTGTGCAGGGGGAACCTACTTCTCAGAGGGCGCCTGATCTCTAGAAACATCTCAGGGACGAGGAGATCTCTCTTATGTCTTGTTTTGCTGTTCCTTTGGGTTAAATCACATTTCGTTAGCTTAAGTTTTGTGGTGTGTTCCCAGTGGTTTGAGTTAGGCTCTGTAATATTTATAATCATGTGAGCTGACAAGATGGAATTAACCTAATTGTGGAGTTTTGCATAGTGTCTGTACCAACATCCTAATAAAATAATATGAAATCCAATAAGTAACGCCAAGTGGGACAGCACCCCACTCATGGAAGCTCACTAAACTGGATATATTCTTATGGCACCCCTCCAGAATGTAGAAGAAACACATTTATCTAGGTGATTAGTATTCTTTCTGTCTGCCAGATTTAAGAATTGTTTGGAAATATTGTTAGAATCAAAACCATGTCTGTTGCTATACAGGGTTGAGCATTCCAGGCAAACCCTGGCCGGTTTGCTGTTCTCATGTCCACTGATTTCATGTCAGCCATGACAGAGATAGTTCTCAGTGACAGACAGCGGCACGTCTTGGGGAAACCACTGGGGAAGTAGGGCCTGCCTCAGAGCCATTCTTGAAAATGCTTTGAAAGACATCATGAAACACATGAGGCCTCCGTAGTTCAGCTCTCGGAAGTTATCCCTGGCTTCAGTCCGATCCATTTAAAAATAAAAGTGGCTCCTGTGCAAGCCAATTTTTAAACACCCTGCTATTCTAAACTGAAGGAAAATGAGAACACCAATAGGTGGGAGTTAAGAAAGTTTGGGGCATAAAGGGTTTTAAATTTGCAGCCCTCCCCTATATTAAATTTAAAGTGAACAGGGCCTTGCTTTGCATCCTACAATATCTAATTAGGGCTCGGTACTGTATTTTGTTAGTGATATCTGCTACACACAATACCAGGGACAGCTTTCAAATCTCAAATAAATGTATGATAACTGTATTAGCAAATTGTAAGGTTTTAGGTTGACCTCTAGGACATTAGGAAATCAAATTTAAAGCATTGCATTGTCTGTTACTCAACGGAGCGGGCTGAGGACAGCGTGTGACTTGTGATCCAGCCATGATGCAATAGCTCAGTATTCCAGTGTGAGCTAAGGTTGACCAGAGGACTGCCTTTAACTCTGCCCTTCCCGGGGCCCTTGAATGGCTGTTTTCAAGTAATTGTCTATGCAGTTACTTTATTGCTTTTAAGAAAGACCCCTTTCAGCTGAGAAAGCATACGCCTTCTACTTTGGATTCTGGTTTAGAAATCACCAACCATGCTCAGAATGTTAAAAAAAAAAAAGTGTTCCATGTTACCCAGAACTTTCTCTTCCAAAACAAGTAAAACTATATAGAGTAAAATATATGAGCAAGAAACCAAAGTGTTGCCCAAACACTCTTCTCTCTCTCTCTGTCTCTCTATCCCTCTCCCTCCCCCTCTCTCCCTCCCCCTCCCCCCCTCCCTCTCACTCCCCCTCTTTCTCCCTCTTCCTCTCCCTCTCTCCCTCTCCCTCTCTTTCACTTTTCCCCTGGAATTAGCTTTCACTGAAAATGAAGACAATTCTCCACTCATCTGGATTCTATTTTTACTTTATTCGCAGAAAGTGATGACTACACACTCAACACAGAGTTCACTTCATGAAATGAAGAATTTCCACTCTATAAATAGATTTTAAAATTAAAGATCCTTTCTTGCTCTTCTTAAGTAGCTGTGTGAAGGAAACTTACACAGTTGGTACCATCTCGTGGACAGTAGGTGCCATCGTTTCAAGTTACATCCGATAGTGTGATTCTGTCACCATTAGCCCATAAATCCAAAAAAAGGAATTCTTAATCGGTTTGGAAGCATGAATCCTTCAGAAATTACTTTGGTAAAATGAAGTGGTTACCAGCTGGACCTTAGAAGTGACGGAGGGACTGAGTCTGGGTTTCAGAGATGACAGGGCATGAGTTTAGATTCTGGCTCCCTTCCCATTGTCCTTCAGTCTTAAAAGTTACAGAATGTGGTGTGTGTCACTGCATGGCATGAAGGTAGAAGTATATTCTGAAGGGAGCCTGGAGCCACCTCCAATCACAAGAAAGAAATTCAGGGAACAGATAGATATGCATAGGCTCAGAATCAGAGAACATTACAGTTATGGGGGGAACCCTAAGTTTCATTTAAGCCAAATTTTAGCTTCCAAGTCCTAGACGAGGTGTGTGTTCTGTAACTGTGAGTGTTCACTCATGATGCGCTTCTCGCTGTTCGTATTACCGTGGGAACAAGCTGTATTACAGTCTCCCCCTCTCTGGATGTTCGTAGGATGCTTCTTGATCTACTACAGGGGAACACATACAAGAGGAACTGGCGATCCGGTATTGTAAGCTGGACAAGGCACTGCGCAGCCGTTGGGTCAGCTGTGCTTTTGGCGATGAGGCTGTTATATTTTGACGTCTTCAACCAACTTGCTTATCTCTGAGAGTCTTCCCAGGGTTGTTGATGGTCTCATTAGAGACAATCTATCTGCTTTTTTCTGCCTGACATATTAATGGATGTCAATGAACTGACATCAAGACAACATTGGTAGCACTATGGATTTCATTACTCACCCCAAACATAGGAATTGCAAAACACTTTTCTTTAAATATTTTCTCGTTGTGGTGCAACTGTGGAGGGCCAAATTCCAGCTGAAATAAAGCCGCAGCCTAAGCAGTTGGTAGGGATTGGCCTCGTAGAACTCTTTCTAGGGTTGGGCTGTGTGTTGACGGCTCCAGGTGAGCCCCTCACCTCTCTCTACTCAGTTTACGCGCACATGTACGTGGGAGACACAGAGCACTCTAACTCAACTTTCTCTTTCCTGAGCCGTCTCCGTGAATCGCGCTCAGCATTTTCCTGCTGATGGTAATCTCCTTATATGATACCCTATCAGCACAATCCCTTTATGGAATTATCTTTGTGTTTGGCTCAGTCTTTCCATTTTAAATGTTCTTTTCTTTTTTCTTAAATCATTTTCCTAATGGAGACCACATATGGTTATGAGGTCAGAGCCAGTGGTCAAGGCAAGAAAACACCACAGCGGAGGTTCTGGCACGGTCTGCTCTTCTGGTGGCCACTGCCATGTGGGCAGCTTTATGTAATAATGCAGGGTATAGGCAGACACGGTCACTATGATTTCTTGGGTTCATATAATACACATTGAAATAGCAGGGCTTGAGGGAGGTATTTGAGGAGATTAAAGACATTTTGCAGAGCACTCAAATATAGGTGAAAGAATTTCAAGTTTGCTCATTTTGATATAATTTTAAAACAAAAGTGTTGGTGTTGGATCTGGGCATGCAATGGTTGAGTGAGTGTTTCGGTGAAATGACACGAGAGTCTGTGTGATTTGGAGGGTAATGTTGCCTTAGAACGAGGATAAACCCGGAGCCATGAAAAGCCACCATATTCTAGATGAACGCATGCTTCCTCTTGTGACTATGAAAAATGAAATTAAGTCTTTGTGTGAATCTACTTGAGTGGCACTATACGGGCGTAATTCATCGTATATTTCAGAGGCAGTGGCACTAACCCCAGCCTCTTTACTCACATTGCATATGGTGTTTAATCCATCGTCTTTGTTTTGAACAAACAATACACAAGCTGCTTCCAGCACTGGGGTTAAGCTCGTGGTCCATCTGGGGAGCAGGGATGTAGATCATGAACATAAGAGAACTGAAATTGGTACAAGGGTGGTTTTGCATGTGCAACACTTTCTGTTTTACTAGCTTTTTATCAGATTATTTAATATGAGGCCAAACAGCACCCCTGTTCTTGACTCTAATGTAAGGATTCTATTGGAGAGAGAGTTCTTTCAGTGCCACAGGAAGAACCATTGGGTTTTGACAAACAATTAAATAATAGCCCATTAAGGTTTTTTGCCGTTGTTATTGATGTTAAATTTTGCCGTGGCTGTCAGGGTACGGACAGCACGGTGGAAGAATTTGGTTCTTATCCTGTGCTTAATCGTTTGGATCCTTGATTGTCTGTGTCCCTTGGCCTCCATTTATGGTGGTAAACGTGAGGATCGCTTGTAGGCATGCATTCACTGTAGGCCGTGTAGACTGTAAGCTGAGTGGGCTGGGTCCAGTGTCCACATCCTCAAGGCCTTGACCTTCAGAAGCACGGTCTGTGAGCACTGGAGTGTTGTCTACGATCTCTGGCCACAGAAGGGCACCTTGCTTGTGTTTCAAGTAGACAGGAAGACTTGTGGTATGAATCCTTCCTAAGGACTTTATATTTTGACAGGCAGAGGAACAGGAATCCCAAGTATGTGAATGGTGAGAGATTCAGAACAAACTATCAACAAAGGCCTTCCCAGCTTTATAGCTGGTAGCACCGTCAGTACAGAATCCTTCGAATAGCTTTCCACTGATGACTTAGTTTCTGAAACATGTTTATTGTCATGGTTGAAAGAAAATAATAATGAAAGAACCAGCGATTATGTCTAGTGATAAAATTTGGGGCTGGATAGGACTTTTCTTCTTAGTAATTGTTGCTCTACGTAAGCAATAGGCTCGTTTCTTGGGTGGCAAAAGCGTCAAGGGGCCACCTGCCCTGTTGGTTGCAGGGTCCACTTCTTCCTGGCCTTCCTCCGCTGTAACAGATCGTGTGGGGGCACATGAAGGGGGCTGTGTGCAGCAGGACTTCCGGACCTGCAGGAGGGACAGGCAGCAGCTTTCAGAAGCTGGGACACTGGCACACATCCCTTGTCTGCATGCCACCACTGCAGGGGTGAGGTGCTGCTGGAGGCTGTAACCTGTGGCTTGTTCTTGTTTTCACACTGGTCATTTAATGTTTTTATATTTGTAGTTGGGGGATGACGATCACTTGACAGGAGAGTTCTCCTGTAGACAGTTCCTACTGAAGAATCTGTCTGAATCCACGAGTTGGAAAGGAGGCTCCATCTTTGTTGTTTATGAACGAATGGCCAATAATTTATTCGAATGTGGCATTTGAGCTGGCATTCTTTTCTGCCCAAGATGACAGTGGCTGCTGCTCGTGTTATATTCCGAAGGGAAGTCGCGGTGGCCTTTGCTTTGGTCCTGGCTGGCGGCTGTGTTCCGCCCTCTCCTCTTCTCATTTAGACCTTGTGGTATTTCCTAACTCCTAGACTGTTTTGAAAGGCTTTGATTAGAATATGCTGATAAAAGAATTCGATAACCAAGTTTGGAACAACAAAGCTATCTACAGAAGACTGAATGGTTTGGCAGCCTAACAAATGCTATTCAGAGCACACACAAAGAGATCCTGGAACATTTTATAGGGACTCGTGTTTAGGGAACGGTATGAACTCAGGTTACCTGAAGAATATGGTACCATATGGAAGCATTTAAGTGCTTATAGGAAATTCTTTGAAATACAGAGTTAGCAACATGTTATAGCCAAGAAGAAAAACATGAGCACTCCTTCTAATTTCCAAGAGGTTGACCAGGACGGGAGATGGATGAAAATAGATCACTCTCCAGACACTGCCGAGGCGATAACCACTTCATTATCTTGCTGACCCAGTCCCGGACTTAAGCACCTTCCTCTGTGAGAGCCTCTTGGCGATAACCCTCCTGATCTAGAGGAAAGCGAGCGAGGCGGGCCTGAAGGTGGCATCACGTTGAGCACCTAACGTCCAGCCGGCCCTTGGTCATTATCTCGCTTGACTGACGTGTGTTTTGTAACCTCGTTTACAGACAAGGAAACTGAGTTATACGCGCATAATAGACTAGCCTTGGATCACGTTTCCAGCTTGAGGCAAAACTGAAATCGAAACGTCAGTCCAGCTTCTTGGTACGAAGTGCCACCTCCCAGGTTGGAGGGGGCTCTCCCTAACAGAGCAGCTTCCTTTGTCCCCATGCTGCAGAGCGTTTTGAAATGCCGCCTGTTACTGAGCTGAACTTCGCCTCCATTATCGTCTCTCTTGGTCCACATTCAGCCTCCGGAGGATCAGGGATTGCATAGACTTCTCTTTTCCCGTGTGGGTAGTTTTTCCCTTTTGTGTAGTTGATGCTTACTAAAAACATGAAATGTGTGTGAGAGACATACATGAAATCAAACACACCTTTTTGCCTACGACGCACCCCTTAGCATATAGAATTCTTTTAGACTCCTAGAGGACTGGACCGAGAAAACACAAGTGTTCGACAGCATCCGGGGTCTCCTCCCACCTCATTCCATCCATATGGTTCAGCAGCCAATTATCTGTTCTCCTTCATGGGGCTGTTGATGGAAACGGCGATGGGGCAAGCAGAAGGGACTCGCCTGTGATCTGGGTGCTGGTTTCTGATTTTGCACGCAGTCTTTAGCCTACCTGTGCAATTTTATGAAAGGAGGATCAGTAACTGTTGTCAAGTTCTATCCTACACGTTCACGAAGCCCTGAGCCTGCCCTCCAGATTCAATGAATTAACCTCTCTGGGGAAGTCTTCCAAACAGCCATTAATTCCTGTGACTGGCCCTGCTCTAGGCCCTGTTATTTTGTCCTTAAGACGTGGTGAATGGCTTTGCAAGATGCCTGACTGAAATTAAAGTTCGTAATATTTTCTTTATTTTTTTGGCGCTCTTGGACCTTAAGAAAGAATACTTAAACGGGACTCGGTACCCCAAAGGACAAAATAAGCCCTTTAAAAATGAATGTTAAAAAAAATTAAGAGCTAAAATTAGAGATGTTCAGAGATTATTTTCTTTCACTCTTTTGTTTTAAATGGTAAGTCTTAAGTTTGTTTTTTTTTTTTTTCATCAAAACCTCACTCTTTGGTCTGCAGGGACTTTTTACAGAATGGGGCTACTGAGAACTACCCTGTACACACCCAGCATTGACTCGCTGTAGGGGCCTTCGCTTCCTTGGGCATGACCGCTCCTCAAGGGCAGGAGCCCCGTCAAGGCTGGACTCCTCACACTGAGCCCAGTGCCTGCCAGGCCCTGTGTTCTGAAGGTCTATTGACTTCAACTGAATGAAATGATTTACAGGAAACTGCATGCTATTTAGCGTTTCGACCTTTACTTTGCCTCCGTTTGGGGCGAAGGGTCTAAAAATACTGTCATACTGAGCAATTAATAAACTTTGCAGGTTCTGGTAAAGAGGACCCGCGGACCAGTGTAAGATGTGACCCACAGGCAAAGTGAAGCGCCCCGCCAGAGGAGATGCGCCTCACTGTGTGTGCGGTTAGAGTGTTCGCAAATACCGTTCTCTCGCGTGTTGAGACAAATGGGCTCTGGTCCTCACGAGATGGGAATTAATGCCTCTAAACATACACATAGAGAGAGTATTTGAACTTGACGCCGTACAGAGGCCAGTTTGTGGGATTTTCTCTTCTCAGGGATGCGAATGCTCAGGTGCTTGTGTTGATGTGACGTGCTTAAGGTCACACACCTGGAACAGATGTGCCTGTCTCTTGTCCTTTCTGACAGCTGGCGGGTTATTTAACTGCTAACCCACATGAACTACCCAGACGTTCTGGGATTATGTTGTTATATGTGCACCAGCCATTAAATCATACAACCTGACTTTGTAAGACAGTTTCCACGCGTGTGAAATATGTACTGACACTAGTCATGGCTTCCAATCTGACGTTGTCAATTCTTTGTCATATAGCTCCTTAGGGATACGTTAAGATCATGGATAAGATCAGAAGACTTGGGAAGCCTCTAGCATCTCAGAAATAGTCGCCCCCTCCTTCAGTTACCCCATGGCGAGCTCTCTTAGAGTTAGAACCCTAACCTACGTTAGCCCAATGTGGTGGCTCTTGTATTGGCACGAAGATGCTTCCTGGTTTTACAAATCATTTTTTAAATCAAAATAGACAAAAGTCACTTCTAATGTGATAGCCTGTCTCAAGGGTGTAGACTTCTACAGAACCTCTCTTTGCTCCCAGAATGACTAATTCAGAAATTGCTTGTGCTTCGCATTAACGCAGCCCGAGTTGTGGAGGCAGGAAGCAGAGAAAGAGAACACCCCCTTTCCCGTTTGGCTTATGCTGATGTTTAACTTCAGACTGCTGATGAAATCAGAAAGACTCATGTTTTGACACTGTAAGAAGTAGCAAATGCACAATGAAGACAGATGTTATCTTGCTCCTTTTGAGTGATGGACAAAATGACAATACCCATTTCACGGCAACTTTCAGATCTTCTGTAACCTTTTGCAAGAAAATAGCAGAAGTTGCTACTTGTACCCAAGGGATGAGAAAGTTAATGAATAGGAAGGCAGAATTTACTCAGGGGAAACAGTGGAATTAAGCTCCGGACAAAGCATGCATCAGCGATGCGTAGCGTTTCTGTTAATTGGGTCTTAACAGGTTTCTGACTCATGTGGCAATCCGTGCAGAAGTGGGTCATACTAGACCACGCCAGCGGCGGATCCCGCGGCTGCAAGGACTCGCCCTACCTACTTGTGCAAGTACACCTGAATTTCTGAGGGAAGACTTCTGTAGCTTAATTTAAGTTCCACATACACTTCAGTGGTTAAACTCGAGCTAGACTCAGAGAGTTTGTTTCCATTAAGAAAATGAATCTTTTATGTGGACCAAGGTCAGTTTAGTTAATTTGTTTGCTTTTATTGGAATAACTTTTCTCATTCCAATTCATCACTTAATTTTAAGTGGCTCTACTAAAATCCCCATTAAAGTCCCTTACATTTCTCACAGACCAGGACTATGACAGGTTCATGAGACTCCCCTCCCCCCTCAGGCCCCTACTGAATCTCAAGCTGCGAAAGTTACATTGTCTGGTCATCAAACCATTCTTTCATGTGAATAATTTTCCCACAGTAGGGGAACATTATTATTATTATTTTAGGATACCATTTTGAATTCTAATTGCAAAGAGAACAAATGAAGATTCTACAAGAAAGATTAATTAAAATATAAAACTTGGAGCTAGAGAGGAGATATGACTCGGTGGTTAAGTATGCTGCCTGCTCTTGCAAAGGACCCCGGTTCCGTTCTCAGTCCCCATGTTAGGTGATCAACACCACCCGTAACTGTAGCTGCAGAGACCCTAACACCCTCTTCTGGCCTCTGCTGGCACCTAGACATACATGGCATGCGTGCACACACACAGACACACAGACACACAGACAGGAAAATAAAAATATATATGCCAGACTGTAGCAAAGCATTTCATTGTAGAAACAGAACAACAATAACAGCAAAAACCGTGACCTTGCTTCTTTTCTGCTTACTTCAGTCTTTCCTCATTCAGGAATCTTCCAGCAACGAAATGTTGACTCCTGCTCCTAGAGTCATCACACTAAGTGTGATGCCATTGCTCTAATTAGTGGTGACAAAAGATCAATTAATGTTATAATTAAAAACAGTGTCTAGATAAGCTGTTCGTGATGAGCAAATGCGACAATTACTTTGTTCACTGGCGGGGATGTGTTGAACTTCTCCGCAGGCTTCGCGCGGATACATTTTATCGCTGTGCCCATTTGACTGTGGGCAGAGGGAGCGAGGCAAGCGTATCAGGGGAAGGATAGAGCCCCTAATGTCTGCGCTGGAGCCGTATTTTACCATACTTGACACCTTTCCTTGGTCTGTGATGCTATATCAGCAGCTTGTACTCAGTGGGTCTGGAGCCTCAGGCTTTTAATATTTTATCACTAAATACTTAAGTGTTTATGCTGCAAAAACGAAAAAGGCAAAAATATTCCCACTCAGGCTCCCAGGTCACGTGACTAGGCTGTGCGCTAGCCCTGCCACTGATGATTTGGGTTTCATTTATGACGATGGTTTTTTAACTGACAGCGCACAGTAGTATGCAGGGTTCTTTTTCAGATCTGGTCGGGTCCCTTCTGACACAGAGCAAGCTGTTTTCATCCCCTGGATCTCGGGCACACTCTGCAACTGTTCAAAGAGTAGCCGGGTCTCTTTCCTGAGTTGCTGCCAAGCAGATGTAGATCTGTAGAGTGTGCCCAGAAAGTAACTTCTGCAGTTGATGCTTGGTGACTTTTTCCTACTTCTGGCTTAACTAGCCACCCATTTAAGTAGCAGGAGAACATCATTTTATATTGGTGGCTCACCATTTTATACACTTTTATATACAGCTAAATTTAGATCAGCCTATTGGTAGAAATGAATCTAGCTTCCCTTTTCAGAATAGTAGTGAAGACATGCCCAGGGTTGGCAATGTGATTTTCAGCAAGGTCTCTGCTCCTATTACTAATGCCTCCCTTCCTACTCCAATCCATCAAAGGATCATGCTGCAGGGATCCACCTGAGCAGGACTTGGCTTGCACATTAGATCACTGTTTCCCACATCCTGTTTAGTGCTCTCTCCATGACAGTAAGGTTGGAAGTGAAGAAATACCAATAGCGTCAAGCTCACTCATCACAGGAAAGACACATTTTCTGTACCAGGCTTGAAGTAAGGGTGGCATGTACCAAGCCTGAGGAACCTGGCTAGCTGGGGAGATCCTGTGTCTGGTGAAGGTACTGTGCTTGTGGGAAAGGGTAAAGCAGGCAGCCAGTGACTTCACTGATTGTGTGTCTGCTTGGAAAGACAGAGAGAGGACAAAGGCACGAGAGTCCTCTCTGTTCTTAGGAGCAGCTGGAAGATGAGAAGTAACATTTTGGATACAGGTGTTAAAAACTTTGAACACATTGTAAATCCTGGGGAAGGATTACTGACCTGCAGAGCGCAGTGGTGGGGGTGTGGGGAGACATCAGGTTCTCCTACACAATACTGGGTCTTTTGTTTCAGAGTTTCTACCCTTGGCAAGCAACTCCTCACCACCGCGTTGGTTTCCTGTGGACCTTTCATTCAGCTGCAGACCCAGAGCTGGAGCAGACATTGCCTCCCACTCAGGCTTTTAGGACCGTGCTTTGTGTAGTTTAAGAATAAAGAAAAAAAAAACAAAAAA